>DVQO01000636.1:0-14443 GCA_018231785.1 Danaus gilippus | reverse complement strand
TATATACCATATACATATATAGCGGCAAATGATTACATATATGCCTACATACACAAAAAACATTTGTGTATGTGTACACCCCTGAATACATAAGCATAACTTCAAGCTTCCACATAGTCAAATAGTTATTCAAATACTTATAATATTTTCTTTTGTTTCAATAATTAGAAATAAAACAGTGAAACATGTAGTTCATTCTCCTCCGATGTAAAGATATAGTCTTAGTATATTATAATACTACATATAATATACAATCTAAATGCATGGTAGCCATCATAATAAAGATCAGTTTAGTGAAACACGACTCCTAGCTCTAACGGCGGTACATCTGTATGAACATTAATATTAATACACCTTACAGTTAAAGCTTCGTATAGTCCGTAGTTAGTGAAGTATGTTAGTATATTAGAAAATATTTTTTGTTTCTTTTCAGCTAACAAAACTGTACTGCAATCAAATCGTAAGGGCTTTACTCACAATTTATTATGTGTTAAATTTTTAATATATACTAGTTCACTGCTAACATCTGTCTCGTTGTCACCAGTACATTGTGTAGATGACATAGTATCATAATTTTGTAAACTAATATTATTTTCATCTTTACTAAAACTTTGGTTTTTTCCTAAATTTGTTAATTAAGAATAATATCGTTTTTGGATTGACTTTTCTTGTTTTCTAAATAATATAGAAAGAAAAGTTGACCCTGAAAAAGTTATAGGGTAAAATAATCATAAGGTCAGAATTTAATTTGTTTTCTATGTAAGTTTATAGGTTGGCAAAAAATTTTTTGGCACCTTTTGTTCACTTCATGCATCATAATTTTGCACTTTTTAATTAAAATACATGAGATTATGAAATTTCTTAATACGAATTTAATGTGATAGGCGGGTCCAGAAGTAGTGACCCACGCAGAGGTCAATCATCTTCCTATGGAGGATTCGCTTCCGCCTCATCAGACGACGACGCCGTTGGTAAGGGAACTAAGTTCACTACAGTTATTATATAAACGAAGTTAATGTGGAATTGTGTTTACGTATAACATTTCTTGTTTTCTCACCATCAGACATCCCCGGAGAGTACCTGGATGGCGGATGCGGAGGAAGGTGGTCGCGCGCGCGCACCCACTCCGCCGCCTCGTGGGCCGCGCCCCTCGCCAGGTCAGATGGACGCTGCGCGCACGCACATACACACGCACACGCTCACTCACACCCACACCCACACACGCACTGCCACGCGCAGCGCCGCCGCCTCCCCGCCCCCTAGCGTCTACCACACCTTCGAGTCGACGGAGCGGCTCGAGTTCGAGCTCTCGCAAACGAACATATACTCGGCATGTCCGTCGACGCGCTCGTCGCGCTCCGCCGCTTCCTTGGTGCTGGAGGCGGACGAGCCTCCTCCGCCGCGGCGCCCGCTGTGGGGCCGCAGCGCTTCGTGCCGCAACCTCCGCGACTACAGCTTCGACGACGCCGGTCGCTGCAAGCGCCGCGCTCCCGACACTCGCAGTATGCTGGCCGACCTCGACTCGTACTGTCCTGTGGGGCGGCGAGTCGACTCACCCGTCACTCGCTACGACGATGCGCGCACACTCGCTTTTGTTCTGGGCGTGTCCGGGTCGGCGGATGCTCGCCGGGACACACTCGGGCGCGCCTACTCGTCCAGCTTTCCGGGCGCCGCGGGCGAGCAGCGTCTCGACGGGCCGCCTTTTGCTCGCGGCCAGTCACAGGACGACTTGTCTCACGACAGCTACGAGCTGGTGGAGCGCTCGGACGACGAGTCGGAGCGGCGTCGCTACGTGCGCGTTCGCTCATGTTCACAGTCGGCTGTGCGCACACGGTCATGCTCGCTGGACTCGGGCAACGATCTGCCCTCCGACGATGACCGTTCGCTGTCGCACCTCTCAGAGCCAGACGATGCCGATGCGGATCTTAACATTTCCGATCTTAAATATAAGAGCGACAATGATTTGCCTTTAGATCCGTTTCTTATTGACGACCCGCGAATTCTTCCGCGTGAAAAATTATCGGTTCGATCGGATGGTAACTTTTACAAAGAGATTAAACGTGCCCTGGGGTCGCGGACGTCGAGCCAGGAGTCTAAAAGTGATATTTACGACTCGAAACATTCCAAAAGTAGCGGTGAGTCTAGTAAAAAATCTCGTGATAGCGTTTATCACACAGATAGCAAAAAGTCTCGTGAAACTCTTAAGAGTAAAAGTTCTGATAGGTCCGGTTCGCGAACCTCGAGTCAAGATTCTAAATCCGACTATTACGATTGTAAAAAGAATCTATATGAACCTGATGACATTAATTTACGACGGCGTAGCGTTACGAGTATTCAAAATGCTTATATTGATCCGTTTGAGCCGATATCTCCATCATCCAGTCCTGATTCAGATAAAGATGATTATTATGACACACAACCAACATTTATCGGAATGGAAAAACCTGAGTACAGAGAAAAAACGTTGTTTGACAAATCCCATGAGGATTTAATTGCTAATTTAATTACTGCCCCTAATTATTATCACATTCCGACCCCGTACTCAACATTTCCCAGCAATAATAAACATAAAGACTCTATACCTATTCACTCGGCCAGTTTACAAAATGTTGAACTTGAACAATACGGGCAGTATTCGGATTCTAGTCCAATAAAGAAATCAGAAGAACTATCGACGGAGGAAGAAGATATGCATACACGTACTACACACATATGGCCAGAAAAAATTGCTGGTCTAGAAACAGAAATTGATAATAACAGAACGACTAAAGTTCTCAACTATCAAAGGCGTCGTTCTTCAGATACAATTTTCAGTTTCGATAAAGACAAAATTGAATCATTGACTAGATCGACAAGTAAAGAAAATCCACCTTCCCATCTTATTAAGGAATCATCGAATGAATCCGATGTTAATGTTCGAGTTTTACCGGCAATGGACAGCATCGAGTATGCCAAAAATAGAGCTAAGGTTGCTGCGATGCAATCTGGGACATCATCAATACTGCAGTCTGATTTTGACAAATCAATGCGTGGAAAAGTCCACACGCATATCGTGCGTAAAGAAAATTTGAAAGAAGAATTAATGGCGAAAACACACTTTGATGAATACAATCCAAAACTTATTTTGGATACCAGCTCTAGTAGCCGTCTCGCAGATACAGCGGTCCCATACATTCATCCTACCGTCGAACGGACCAAGAGTGACCCTAACAGTTTGGCTAATAGGCCACGATTTAGCAGCGTGAATTCGAGACGACATGTTCTTATGCATCAAAAATCTATTGACTTAACACCCGCTGAATCTAGCGATGAAGATTACATATTCCGTCAAATTCCAAGTGCTCCTCCTATAGCTACAAAGCGAACGCATTTTGAGCTCCCGGCACGACATTCTGAGGTAGTTAGGCCGTTATTCGATTTACCACAAAACTACTTTAAAGAGTTTGATGCAATGAAAGCAGGTTTTAATGACAATAAAACGGCTGTTGAAGATAGTTATGATATTCCTTACGTGTTACATAAGAGACATATTATGAATGGCACTGCTCCCTCTCCAATGGAGGATAAAAGAGCGCCCCCTGATATAATTACAATGCCACCTCAAAATGGTCGCCATCTTGTAAATGCCCACCCAAGATGTAAATATCATGATCATCCAAAATCACCAAGATCACCCAAGTCACCTAAGTCCCCCAAATCACCGAAGTCTCCAAAGTCACCAAAATCACCCAAGTCACCAAAATCTCCAAAATCACCCAAATCTCCAAAATCGCCCAGAAATAGCATTCAACCTGACCATGCTCCAAAATTCTTAGAGGTTGAAAACCGTGATTTCTTATTTACACAAAATATTGATTTGTCTAAAGTTGATCCAGTCACTTTGGAAATCGATAAAAGCGGAAAATTACAACACCTACCAAGTCCGAAAAGAGATATCTCTAAAACGTTAGATTCTGCGTTACTTGAAACCTTGAACTCAAAATTGAGTCAGATTGAGAGCGACTCTGCTACTAGTTCCAAAACCGATAGTATGTTGCAGGAAAAACAGTATACATGTGGTCATGACATAAAGTTTGCCATTAATGGTCGTAATATACAACAAGCTCCCATTTGCAAAGATCCGAAACCGCTTACGGCTGCTGAGAAACTGCGTGCTGATATTAAGTCAAAGTCCGAAAAAATGCCTCCAAAACGTGGACCTAAGGGTCGAGGGACAGGAAAGAAATCCGTTAGTGGTAAAGTCAAAACTAAAAATAATAATAAAATTCGTATAACATCATTCTCATCGGACGATGAGAGTGTTGATTCAGACGACGTATTTGGCACTACAGAAGCTGCCCCTAAGTTAGAATTTTCTCCTCCGCAATCAAGAAAGGATTTAGAACCAATATTACAGCTTGAGTACGATAAAATTACGTCAGGAGCTTGGCATCGCGGTCAAACTATGAGTTCCACTGAAATCGAAGGATCTCCGCCTCAGTGTCGGAAGTTAGCCGAATTGGAAGCAAAGTACAACCCTCAAATTTTAGACAACGTAACCGGAACTGCTACTGAACTAAGAAGAATATCTGAAAGATCGATATCCATACCTAGTTCAGAAGACGACATAATTCCAAAACCTCCTGAAATAAAACAGATAAGTAAAGAGAGTTCAACTTGGGAATATAATGAAAACATTCCTTCACCCATTCTAGAGAGCACCGAGTTTCTAAAATCTGACGATGAACTTCTGGTTGACATGGAAATACAAAAAGTTACTGGATTCCGAACCCAATCTGATGAAAAAAGTGACCAATTTGAGAAAAGGGATCTTTCCAAACTAGAGGTTAAGAAGAGTTTACGCGATGAATTAATTTCCCCTATGCTGAGAAAAGCTGGAGGTACTCCTATTCTTTTTGCTCATGCTAGATTAAATCTTTCGGAAGGGTCAGTGTTTTCACTACAACGGCAAAAAGCTACTCAAGATTCGCCTACAGCTAGCCGCAGAGCTAAAAGTCTGGATACGCCTGTGATACAACTGCATAGACTACCACCGATGAATGCATTTTCATCGAAAGACGATACAGTGGAAGACATCAATGAAGAGGGTGACATTTTAGAAGAAAAACCACTGCTCGACGATAAAGTTTCTAAAAACGGTAGTACTGTCAAGGAAATAGAGAAAATCGAAGAAGTTGATGAGGAAAATGCTACTGAAACTGGTCCTTCAAAGAAAGCATTAATAGATAACGAAGAAATGAAACTGTTAGAAGACTTAGTAGCGCAGCGAAGACCTCGTTCTTTCAAACGCCAATATGACTTAACTAAAATATTATCGAAAGGTAAATCACCGTCTAGATCTCCCTTGAACAGATCGCCTATATCTCGTTCACCACTGTCTAAATCTCCTTCAAGATCGCCAACATCTTCACTAAACTCTCCACGAGGAAGTATACGGAAACTATCAGATTTGAGTGAAGACCAAATAGTTCCTGACATTGAACGAATAAAGAGAAAAGAAAAGAAGAAATTAACTTTGAAACCGAAACTAGAGGACAGACAAAGAGCTAGTAAGCTTAATAAAGGGGGATCCCTCGATACAAACGCTACCACAGTAAGATCATTGCAAACTCAAAAGTCTCTACCATCATCCCTTAAAGAGAGACCAGATTTCTTGACTGTACCACCGTTAGATATGGTTAGGGCCAAAAGTCAAGAATTAGATCAAACAATTAAAAAGGGGTCAAAAGAAAAATCGAAATCATTAGAGAAGATGGATGTAAGGCGTGGCAGCTCAAAAGAAAGAACTAAATCTCAAGAAGATAGTGATACTGAAATAGCTAAACGCAAGGAGAAACAGCAGATGCTTTTTGAAGCAGCATTAAAACAAACTAAATCTCTTGTTAGTCCTGTCAAGGATACATTGCCTCCTTTCCCAGCACCGGAGGATAAAATATTAGTTAAAACAGAAGGAGATAAAATTATTATAGAAACGAAGATTAACAGTAAGGTAGAAGACCATGTCTTTATTGCCAAATCTCCAAAGAAGCTTGATAACAAGCTCGCGGGTAAAATCAGTAGAAGCTTTGAAGATCCTAAAATTACCAAAATTAATACTAAAATAACAAAAAGTATGGAAGATAAAACAAGTCAATCATTAGAAGATGATGACTTGGCGAGTTTGCAAAAATCTCCAAAAACTTTGTCAAAGAAACAAGAGATTAAACAACAAATAGAAGGTAAAGTTGTTTACCAGAAACCTTATCCAAGTGGTAAATCTAAAAGTCTCGATCGAAAAGTTGATCCCCACTTGGATGCAAAAATTAAATCAAAAAGCTTAGACAGGAACTACGTGACACCTGCTTCAATTGTTAAGGAGCCAACGTCGGATAAACATTTTAAACAAGAGGTTGTTACTGTAGATGTTCATCCCACTGTTAAAGAAGAAATTGAATCGGAAGTACAAGAATTAGAACCAAAGGATGTGTCTCCTACAAATAGCTATAAAGAGAAAACTGAGGAAGACTCGTCTATTGAATGGATAACCAGTTCTCAAAATACTGTTATTGAAAATGATACTCAAACTATAATATTGGAAAGAAGGAAAATAGAAATATATAATAAACAAAAACAATCAGAACTTCATGAACTGAAAGGTAATCAGGATCTTAGAAGTATAGACGATAATAAAAAACCAGAAGTAAAACGTCTAACGAGTGAAGAGGAGTCCTTAACGGAAGTTAGTGAGTTAAAAATGTCAGATGAAAGTAATATGTTAGGTCTATCTCTTCCATTTATAGATGCTGATAGTTCATCAGATCAAGATCAAACATCTAAAAGAGAAAAAATAATGAAGTTTAAAAGGGGAAAGAGTGATGATACAGCATCAGGTATGACGGTCGATTACGATGAATATACGATGGATACGGATTTACAACTTTCTGATACATACAAAAGCAAAAAGGGTCTCGAAGCGCAAAGTACATTTGAAGAGTCTTCCGCCAGTTTGGCTGAGTTTTTGAAGAATGAGTCTATGTCTCAATTTGCTATGGATAACGAAACCGAAAATAATATGAAAATAAAGGAGTTTGCCAGATCCGTAGATCTTGGACTAAAGTTCAAAAATAAGAATAAAATAATAGTTACTCCGCCGCAAGAAAATAGCCCTACAATTGAAAATATACCATTTATTGATTCAAGCACTTCTAGATCTCTTCATAAGTCAGAATCGGGAGAACACACTGGTAGCTCTGGTAGTGCGAATGACATATCTCCTACAGATCAGAAAAATGAACACAAAACACTCTTGACGGCAAAGTCACGCCGTGGGGAATTGTTAAAATTAAGTGCAGAGCGTTCTCGGAGTTCCGAATCTACATCATGGACTAGCATTGAGAAGGACGCAAGTCCATCAAGTACTAATATTAAAGGTAGTTCTATTGATGATGAGTCAAGTGTCAGTTGTTCAATTGCTAGACCCCTAGGTATTTCACAGGACATAGAAAAATTAAACAAAAAAGACCGAGAATGTCTCGAAGAACTAAAACAAGCTATGGAATATGGAGAAGAACATTTACTATCTCATCATACTTTGTCTAGCGAGCATTCAAAATCAAATTCTAAATCTCCTTCACCAGTAAATGAAATAGGTCGTATAGAAAGTCCACGCAGTCCGTCGAAATTTGGTACCAGAAAATCGCCCACACCCACTTTAGAAAAACAAGGGCCAGTAGACTCTCAAAAGGCTCCTTCAGATTCAGATTCTAGCTCGGAAAGTATTGACAAGACAGTTGAGCAATTGTCAAAACCGAATTTAAGAAAGGTAGCTTTGGATAAAATAGGAAAGTGTGTTGTCGAGGAATCTGAATCTAGCCAATCAGCAGGTTCGAAGGCTTCTGAACTAAAAAATGATTTGCAAAAGACAGTTAAAAAGACTAAAATAGCCATTACAATATCACAGGAAGATCAAAATATGACAGTTGATTTTGATGATGACGGTAATGTTATTACTTCTTCATTTGAAAGGGAACTTAAACTTAAAAAGAGAGCATTGAAAGACGTTGATCAAAAAAGTTCTTCTAAATCGAGCATGGACACTACGACAACCACGACTCCATCAAAGGGATCCCTTAGTGTTGATGATTCGTCTTCGAGAAGGAAAGGACGGCTCGATGAACAGAAAAGTTCCTCGAAATCTAGTATAGATTCTAGGGGTTCATTAAGCGTGGAATCAAGGGGATCTTTTGAAACAACTGAATCGACATCAGGATCCCTAGGAGAAGCTTATAGGCGAGGCGAGGAGTTAAAACCGACTTGGAGACCATTTTTTGGGGCTTCTGGTAGTGAAAATAGTACTAGTATCGAAGAAGCTTGGATTCCTCAAGATCATGAAGGCTACGAAAGCCTAACGGTCAATAAAGATGCTTTTGAGTATGGAAATCAGAGAATACTCGATGATTTCCAATCGTTTTCAAAAAATCCTCCTTTGTCTTCAAATACTTCCAAAGATTCTACGGAAGCTGATTTTACGGATGATCTTAACGATTTTCCTGTGAATTTTCTATATCCTGCAACATCATCAACTACTTCTGACGTTGTTATAGGTTATGGACAAAACTTTGGCCGTACTCTATCTCGTATATCCGAGCGTAGTACTGCATCTGAAAAGACAAGTGCTGATGAAGACTCTACTAAAGCTTGTTCACGTTCAGAAAGTATAAACGAAGAGTCTTTAAATTCTAGTGATCATCAAGCAAGTCTTAGTTCCGATCCTCCAAGCAATGCGAATGTTGCCTATATATCTGACACAGATAGAAGGACATCGGCTGAAATGCCAGAAATTCCAATCGATCAAACAAAAATAAAGGACATGTATTCAGAATCTCGGAAAGATACTGAGCGGAGTAGCAGTAAGAAAGTAAATGAAGTTGTTGATTCTAAAAACACAGAAGTAGCTTTGAAATCAGATGATGGTAACTTTTTGGTCCCATTTAGACAGTCATCAGCTAGTGAAAGTCAAGATTCCGAGGATTGGCCGTTACCTGAATTGCCGCCTCAAGGTAAACAGGTAACGCCAGAAGTTTTAAGACAACGATCTAGCGACATCGATGAAATTCATTCCTTGAATTCTGCGACATTGGACACACCAATAGTCGAAAAGGTTCATATTTATTACATGAGTAATGAACCAGAACAAGCGATGAAGGTCACGATTCAATCGGAAAGCTCTAAGGACCACCTTGGATCGGATGACGACAGCGACACTCTAAATAATGACGATGAGTTAGAAAAAGATATTCCAGAGTCAAAATCAGAAAAATCCTTAGAACAAAGCTTGGACCTTTCACAGAAAAGTTCTAAAGTTATTCCTTACGATGAATCTAGTTACATGGTCGAACCTTTGGATAACAATGATGAATTTACATGTCTAAATAAAGGTGTTGTACCTAATTATAATAAGTCTTGTCTTGGTGGGACAATTAGTAAAGCAACGTGTTTGATGGGCGATATCGGTACTTGTTGTTCTAGGACGGAAAATAAATCGTTCAGTGCAAAAAGCAATTTGGAAGAAAAAGTTATAATTAGCCAACCTCAAAAATCTCCAACTAACCATAGTCCAATATATGATGATGATCATTTGTATGTAGACGATGTATTTGGTGGAGACAGTAAGTCTCTTTCACCAGATTTCGACAAAGGTTTGTCTCAAATAGGAACCCAGAAGTTTTCTTTTGGTTCTAATAATTCGGATACATCGATTGATGATATATTGTCGCAAACCAATATTGAGGATACAGTCAAAGTTGTGACTAAACTTAGTGTTACTAGTTCTGCACCCTGCAAAAAATGCAGCCATAGCAGTCATTCCGAAGAAGAAACTAGTTCTTTTGGTACAGACTTAGATGGTACAGTAAAAATTGGTTTGCCTCAAAAAAAGTGTACTCATAGCTCACATTCAGAAGATACTTCCATTTGTTTAAGCATTTCCGAGTGGTCAACAGGTACAAATACTGTTCGGCAATATGGTAATCTCTCTGCCTCTGAAAGCATTTCAGCTGTCTCTATACCGAAAAGTGAAAAATCCGATAAAACATCTGCGAAAAAATATTCTGCATCACAATCAAGCAAAAAATCTGAACCAATATCAAAAATACATTCAAAAATTGAAGCTAGCTCAAAAAGTAGTAGCCTCGATAAAAGTTCTGAAAATATTAAGTATGATAAGCTTTGCAGTTCTGAAACTACGGTCTCAAGAAAAGGTATAGACAGTAGTTCTGGAACAAAGAGTGATAGCACACTTACACTTGCTCAATCCATATCTGATTGGTCTGCTAGTACAAGTCATACACTTGTTGCTACTGCAAAAGAGGATCAATTAGAAGAAGATAACTCGAAATCAGATAAAACCGTAGTTAAAGAGCCATCGCTTACTGTAGAAAGTTGTGATTCTGATAAGACAAACCCAGCAACTTTTATACAATCTGATGAAAAGCCTGCTGACGATAAGTCCAAGGAACCCGTACTGAGGTTAACTGCTGCATATACAGCAAAAACAGAAAAATCCTCATCAATAAGTTATAGTGATAAATCAGATAAATCGAGTTCGAGTTCTTTGAGTAGTCTACAAAAACATACTAATGGAGTTTTGAGATTTGATCAGAGACTTAAAAGTTTTCCTGCTTCTCACGACTTAACCCAAGAGCGATATTTAAAAGCTCCTCCAAAAAGTTATAGTTATGAAGAGGAATCTCATAAGTTCATAAGACCTGCCACAAGATGTCAAAGTGAAGATAGTGGCTATAACCAATACTTCTTCGGACCTCAGTCAGAAATCGATATTGATATACCATCTCAACTTTACAGTCAAGAAGAAAAACACAGTGAGCGTTATCAGAGTCAGGAATTTTCAAATATTTTGCGAGAAGAACCAAATAGCCAGTTTGTGAGATCAGAATACAAACCTCTAGCGAAACATGCCAGCTATGATGATAAAACTCTGTCTAAAAATCAAATAAAAGAATATAAGACATCGCAACAATATCGTAGTAAACCGAAAAGTTGGTCCTTCCATGAACATTATTTGTCTTCCTCAGATTTACCAGTTATCACTGTCCCAGAAATACCGTCTGTTCATAGAGAATTCCAAGAGAAGAGATCTGTGGAACGGTCCGGAAAAACTCCTTTGTCCAGATGTTCTCCTTATTATTCTAGTAGTTTAAGTTCCGAATCACCTCCTATTCAACCTCATAAAGCACCAGTCAAAAAATCTCTTCTTGTAAGAAATATATCTTTAAAAAGTCCACCCAGCGGTAACGACACGGACAGTTCTTTAGATGTAATTAGAGATCCCCGTGAAAGAATGAGAACATTCAGACGTAAAAAACCTGTAACTAATGCGCGTAAAAAGCAGGATAAAATACAGGATGTATTAGAAGAGGATTCTACTAAGAGCCAGTGTTCTTCCGAAAGTGACAAATACAAAAATAAATACCTAGCTGTTGACGATTCTCTGCGACGAATGGAGAGTTCAGAATGTTCTGACAGCTATGTTCCTGAAGTGGAATCTTGTTCATCGGAAATGTCAAAGGGCGATTCTAAAAATGATGACATACCAGAAACAGTGAGTTGCTCCGAGGACGATGAGCAAGCAGGTTATGCGAAATATAAGAGCGCTACTTATGAACCACAAAGTTTCCCTGTCAACATAAATCCAGTACAGTTCCAGGGTTTCGGATCTTCCGCTGATGAAGATGAAATGGGATTTCCCAGATTTGATAGACTTGGTCGGTTGCGACATCCCTATCTGGATTCCCAAGAGCCGCCGTTTGTCCCCGAAGGCAGTCCCCCTAGAACATCTTATTCCAATAAAAGTAGCAGACAATCGTCTCTCAAAAGAACTAAGTCGGGATACGATAAATCACTCGGAGACTCCTCCGGGCAACATCAACCGAGATCCGTATACTACACTGAACCGAGTGACAAAGATGATTCAGATGACTATGCCTATCCGGTGGATACCATAAAAAGAGCTCCTAAAAAAGGAGGGACCTTCTTGTTCGAACGGGGAGAATCTGTTGCTTATTCCGATACAGATTTGCCCCAAGACAAAGACGAATACGAGGAATATAGAGGCAGTCCATATCCAGAACAGTACGAGGAGGACATGTTCCGGACTCAAGAATTTTACCCCCAGTACAATATTGAGCCGAGAGATGATAACGACGATCGTTTCTCTCGTAATCTCGACCAACGTTTCAGTTTGAACAACGTCGAACGTTTCTATTCGAGTCATTACGTGGACTCGCAGGCGTCTAGCGATAGTCCCGAACAGAAATTTGACGTATCTACACTTCCGCCACCACTATGTTCCGATGATGACAATGATTAGGTCAACAATGAAACTTCTCAAAAAGCTACTTATCGGATCTATCTGACCTTTACAATTTCTCTCTCTCGAATCATTATTGACAAATTGGAATATACATTTTAATTAGCATTTCTAAATCTTAATTTTTACTCGTACTTAATTGTAATAATAGTGTTGGGCGTTAATATTCCTATTAAATTAATATTTACATTTTCAATTTAATACTTAGGTAAAATATATAGTGCCAATCCCCTGATATCGTAACTACTCAACTACCATGTAAGTTTAAAGCAAATTATACCTTGAACTAGCTTATTAAGGTTTAGACGTAGTTTATGTGTACTGATATATAACATAATAACACTGGAATCAATTTAACACTATTATAATAGATCGGTGTCACTTGTGTTTTGATTTGAGGAAACTGTACGCCAAACCGTTTTCCGGTCGTTTTCCGCCTTATTCAATAACGATTATGTTAAGTTTAATATTATTTTATTTACATTATGTATAAAGGCTGTGATTTATTTGTATGATGAGATCCGAGATCGTTTATTTCAATTATTATCGTTGCTCAATTGTTTGTCGGAAGCATCACATCAAACCATAAACAATAAGACTTGCAATATGCGTTCGTGCCAAATCTGCTCAATTTTTTTCACTATTATAAATATCTTTTGGATGGCGGTGTTTCTGTATGACATATGTTATTATAATAAATAGTTCATCGATGATGATGTTAAGAAATGATGAAGTTGGTGATGAAATTGATAGTCATGTATAGTGTTGAATTATAATTTATAGTTTATATATGAAAGTTCTTAATTTATATTTCTGTATCGTACGAGACTGCACTAGTCGTCTAGGCGCTGGCTGTCAAAACTGCTTGTCTGCTAGATAGGTTAACGAATATTTAAAGAAATAGATCCCAGCTACATATGTCCGTGTGAAGCGTCTATGTAGAACGTAGGGAGGGTAGCTGTAGCAGTTTCAACCGGCGTTATGTATGTAGTCGTGTGTTGTATGGGAATTGTAGATATTGAAAAAATATTATTGGGTGAGAAACGTTCTTAGAATCTCTCGCCTTAAAGCCAAACGACTGAGAGCGCAAATAACGATTCGTACTCTGTTATATTATCTTGTTATCATTATGATTATTATTTGTTCTTTATAAACACTATGGGGTGTGAACGGACTGAGGTGTTATTCGTTTAGTTTATATTTACAACTTATATACTATTGAATTTGAACGTTATCTGTTATCATTATTTGATTATGAATTGTCTCCTTTTTAAAACAATAATCGTTTATGAATGTTCAATTATATATTAAATGTTTAAGCGCACGTGTAGTCTGTAAGGGGTCGATGACCGCAGTGCAATATAAACTGGCATTAACACTTAGATTAAGATTTGAGATTTTCGATTCGGATTGTACAATCAGATAGACTGTAATGTTACGATTTCATAATAACTAATATAATTTTATTGTTTTGAGACTATCGAATGTTACTTCATTTTTTGAATTTATATATATTAATTGTATGTGTACGGTGTCCCCGGCCCACGTACACCAGGCGACGCCCTCGCGCCGGGATGATTACAATAAATTGTATTAATTACATCGGTCTTTTTATTAGTTTTAATTTGAGTTTGACCCTTATAAGACAACGCTCACAGGATCATATGTAAGTGTGTCATTATATAGGCATGAAGTTGTTACTTTTATTTCATTTAATTGTTATTGTATCACATATTTTTTTTATATTTAAATGTTTTTTTTTTCCAGCTTATAATTTGTTGTTTTTTTTTCTGAACTCGTTTTTTATTAGAACATGATATATTGCATGACTTTTCGTTTATTTTTTCAGGCAACATGTTTATATTTTTGTAATGTCTTTCTTATCTGTTATTTCGGATGTGATTTTCGTAGAAAAAAAATATATTTTTTAATACACAACCATGATTTTTATATGTTCGATTTCGTTGATATTTTTTGTTTTTTATAAGATTATATTTTCTTAGATTGAAAGTAATAATGTACATGAATGGAAAAAATAAGGTATAAAATAATATAAAGAATTGTCGTCAATGCTTT
>DVQO01000635.1:0-14449 GCA_018231785.1 Danaus gilippus | reverse complement strand
AGTATAAATAAAAGTAAAAAAATTACATTCAATAGAGTAATTTTATCAGAAAAAAATATTATTATAAAGGATCTAAGAACTCATTAAAAATATGAAAACCTGACAGCGTAATAATGAGTACAAGCTTAAATAAATAAATTTATATATTAATTTTTTATTTTGTGAGCAAAAACTGTTGCTTTGGACGAAAAAATATGTCTATTTATTAATACATATTTATAAATTGAAAATTATTAAATACAGATAAGTTTTATTTTATCCATTAATATAAAAAAGGTAAAACTCAAAGTAGTTTTTATATTATAATGTTTTTTTTTGTAATATAATACGTCGTAATCGGTAATAAAACGTCAAATAAAGCTTTTTCAAATACCTTATTAATTATCTACTATAAATTTATGGCTTTCAGTAAAACCACACACATTAGATTGAGACGTCTTTAGTCCTAAAGGTTTCTAATAATAATAAAACGTGAAAAGTAATCAAAATATTTCTCTATTTCCCGAGACAATCAATTGGACACATTAAAAATCTCCCACATAGAAATAGTTTTTCATATATACTCACCTATACAAGTATTTTAATGGTCATCAAAGATGGCGCTGGCAAGTTTTTACACATAGTGCCAATAAACATTTATTACTTTGATGTTAAAGTAAACCTCGTAAATACAATGAACCACTTTACAATCATTAAATTACTTTTTGCTGGACACGTAGATATGCTGTTGACTTAAGATATTATCTGTTGCTTCAAAAACTAAGTATGAATACAGTAAACACTTACTTGTAAATAAATTATATAAAAAAATACATTAAATTATCTTTAAGTACAGTTAATATTGGTTGCCGATATTATTATCTCTTAAAGATAAAGGAATACGTATTTTATATATTTATTGTGTTATAAAATGTCAACATGAATTCAGAATTACATTAATTTAATAATATATAATGTATATCATTTAACTGATACAAAAAATAATGCTAACATAAACAAGTTTATCGAAAGCCTAAATGTAAAGTTTGCTTTAAATGAAGCAACCGAATGCCATCGTTATTTTCTTTAAAATTGAACGTAAGTATGCATCGGTGTTTTATAAAGTAATGTGAATTGTGATTCGTGAGACCAATGTCAAACCGTCCAATTTAACTTTATTTAAACTGTCACTGGCACAACATCTGATACTCGTTTTCAAATAAATTAGGACCTTCTCCAAAACTATAAAGACGCAGCTTAATTTATGTGAAGTGTTATATTCCCGTGATAAAATTTAAAAACAGTCCACCTAGTTAAGTAAAAAATATAAAACAACTTCGGAAACCTTCCTTAAAAATATCGGTTGTCATAGGAGCAAACAAGAGTAAAAGAGATCGATCTTTGGAAGCCGAAAGCCGTAACAATCTTGCTGGCTGCAGTCTATTTGCATACATTCCACTGGCTGTCCGATATTTGAACATTTTTCGGCGCATTTAACGACAAAACAATGGGGTCTGAGTGATCAAAGCACCATAAATACAACCCCAACGTATTTACATACAATCTGGATGACATTTGATAGGCAGCGGGATGTGAATGGCTGAAATGGCGTCTGCTACAAAATGGCCGTCTGCACCGGAAATATTGATAGTATCGGGAAGTGGTCAACTGCTCTCTTTTATTGCTTTTGAATTATAAGAAATTTATCTGTACTCAGAATCACTGCATTTCTGTTTTAATTGGTAGATCTTTAAGTAAAATGGCTATTTAATTAGTAAATTTTCAATAATGTTTTAAATGTGCTATATGAGAAATGTGAAAAAAAATCGTTATCAGTGATAAGGTCCCCCTTTTCTCTGTTATGGTGAGTATTTTATTGTATTGTTAAAATTTATTTTAGCTAATACAAAATAAGTTTAAAATTTCAATAGACATGAGATCGTCAAGGACGATTTTTTATATGAAAAATACCTACTTCCCGTACAGCGGGCTTTAGACTTATTAATTTTTTACACCTGACACCACAACGTTCATTACAATGAACCAGCATTAAATGACCGAAAATAATGTAGACGATTACAGCTATTACATTCAGATATTTGTGTTTCGGCAAGTCTTTGTTATCGATTCGTATGCTTTTTGCTCTGTACCTATTTCAATTAAACATGCTTTTTTACACTTCTATTAAAAAGCTATGACTATGACTACAGCTTCAAAGTCAAACTAACCAACGAGATGTATAGTTATTAGTTAATCGTCTAAGTATAGTAATAATTTTATGTACATATTTCTTTAAAACAAAACACCACAAGTGTCTCCACAGTGTGATCTTAAACTTCAAATATATTAAATTTAACGTTTGCGATTCACGGAGATGAGGTTTTATAAATTCGTATCGCTTTTTGCAAACGACAATGATACTCAAAATCCCATTTCTGTTATTCCATTATTATCTTAAGGGGAAGCGGTGAATTATATTCAAAGATCAAAAGTTATGCCGAGTACACTTACGACGGGTTATTAGTATTACACGACAAACATTTTACGCACTTTGCTGTTAATGGTCAATAAATTGAGTGCAGATAAGTATATTGACTATTTTGTAGATAGCGGTTATGAATTTTATACCCAATAACAAAACCTTCGCCTCGTAAACATTTGCTTTATAGAGGTATTATTATATTGGTTTTCTTACTGATTTTTTTTTTGTATTGGTGATATATTCCCTTCGACATCTTACGCGGCATTTAAACGTTTGCTTGTCGTCTTTTTGCTGTACATTTATAGCCAAAGACTTATTACTTTGGCTCACTTTAAAAAAGTAGTTAATAGTAAAGATCCTTTTGATATCTAAATAAGAAAATTATTAACTAAAAATAATAAATCTGTAGTTGTTACATTTACAGATCATAATCACAAACATTTCTATTGGATACTAAAAATTAAAAAAGTTCCGCGACCAAAAACGCATAAGTGGCCTTTTCTAGAGACAGACTTGTGAAGGAAGCTATTAGATGTTAATGGGTGTTAAAACGTAATATATTTTAAGTTAATTTATCTTTTGTCAGGTTGTCGGTCAAGAACTGTTAGCGGCCGGGCAGTATCAGGCCGCTGTGACAGTACTGGAGGCGGCTTTGAGAATTGGATCTTGTTCCCTTAAATTAAGGTTTGTTTTAATTTAATCACGAACTGGAATTCAATCCATTAAGTATTATTGATATAGTATTCGAATATTTGAAACACCTTTTAATAGAAATTAAATCTTTTCCTTTTCAAACTTTTTGTTCTTGTAAATGAAAAAAAGTTTTTATACTCTGTATATTCGTTTGTATTAAATAAAATTGTGTTATAAAAAACAACTAAAGGAAAAGAGAATATAAGAAAAAGAAAAAAAATGTGATATTTTTAAATAAAATTATAATAATAACTTAAAATTATTCTTAATTTGAACAGTTCAAGGCGTATACCAGATTTAAATACCATTCCACATTGTCCGAGTAATTTATAATTTAGTGAGATATCCCATTTCAGATTAATCTCAACAATTTACACCTTTACCACGAGTCAAATTTTCAAAGACAAGACAAATTATCCTTCGGAGATCTTACGTTCGTCTTGTTACTTTGCCTTCATTAATATATTAGTAATATTATAAATGCTAAAGTATGCGAAGATGGATGAGTTTGTAACCGTCTGAAAAGATTTTTATTAAAAAAAAAAAAACATATATTGTTTATACATCAGAATAAAAATTTATGTATATCATTCGTTTTAGTCATATCGTGCCAGTTGTTAATATTTAGCGAACAAAACTGTTTCAAAGATAGACAAAAGATTTTCATTATATCTGTACGTACTTATACATTTCGTGCTTTAACTCTTTTCTTGATAATTTGATAATTTTTTATACTACATTTATGATAGAAATCAACCAGTCCAGTCCATAAATGATGTACACGATTCATAAACTCGACTTTGTTTAAGTATTTTAACACTTTCATTGTTGAACACTGCTAGACTCTTGCTTAATAAAATCAACCAAAACCATATATGAATACCATACATATATATTAAAAAAAGGCTATATTCATTTTCTATGTACCCGAAGTGTTGAAACGGACGATGTTATCTTGATAGATCGGATAGCTACCAATATGGTATGAATAATAATACATACTTTTAATTTTTATTAATATGACATAATTAGTGACTGATGACGACAATGACACGGTAATCAAGGCGAGATTACCATCTTAATTATACACACACGATCACATACACATATATAGACGGAAAGAGAAGGAAAGATAGTCAACAATCTCTGTAATTGTCAGGCTTGATATATCTAAGATTAATTGTTTTTGTAACCATAATCTTATCGCTTGCGTGAAATCTAGTTTCAAATAAGCTATTTCGAATATGTCATCCATCTCGGACGGATGTAACAGGGTTGTCCAATTACATCTTCATATGATTAATCAAGTAGGAAATTGATTTTATGCTTTTTATCTAAATAATTTTTATAAGCTCATACGATGTTTTAAGATGCCGTCGTAAATACGAGTTCTTTTCGCAATCATCGTCTGTGTAAGTCATAACATAACAAATGATATTTCAATGATTTATCGATGTCTAAGTGCTGCTCGGACTTTCATATTAAAAGTCTTGTAGTTTTTACGTCTTGTACTAACAATACCTAAATCCCATACATCGCTACATACATTTTTTTAATTATCAGGAAATTATACTGTTTTCTAAAGGTTTATTACAAATATAGCGTATGGACAATTTCTACAAATATACAATAAGAAACTTGACACATTAGATTTATGTATTACTTTGTACGTATCAAGCAATTATACGTACCAGCTAATCCGACTTTCTATTTTAAACCAAGATTCTAAACTAAAATATATATTATTTGCATTCAGCGTATAGTAAATCTTACTTATTACATTCGAGTAACTGTCAGTGTGAAAACAAATTCCATTAATCTACCGAGGCTGCTATCATTAAACATCAATTCCGGGAGTACTGAAACTGCGACAAACACGATTAGTTCCTGTCAAATGAACTATGGAAGTGTTGCCTAACACAACTGTTTAAGGCGATAATCATTTGAATATATACAAATGGTTATAAAAAAATAATAAATTTCATGACGTTCTTAATATTTTTACTTTTTTTTTTGATAAGAAATTTAATATTTTCTATGCATTTTTATTACCCGAAATTACTTTATGCTGTTCATGTGATATCTTTAGTTTTTCACAGAAAGATGCCTTAAGATATACGGACATATCGTAGGTTTAGAAAATCTGGTTAATATTGGATCGCGTGTGTGTACTGGCTATGATAAATTATAATAAACTGCGCATATTTCAATATTCCTTGACTTCTCATTGAGCTATATAGCTATTGAGCTTGCGTGTGTTCATTTATACGACATAATAGTAATTTGTCACAGTACATTGTGTCCATTGCGTGCACTTTATATATTAAATAATTACTCCGAAACCTTTATTTGATATTAGTTGGTAAAAATTTTATGTCATAATGCCATTTATTTAACTGTACATAGGGGATCGGTGTTCAGTGCTTTGTCATCAGCGCACTGGGCTCTAAGTCAACTGGACGCCGCTATCAATTACATGCAGCAAGATCTGGCGGTGGCGAAGTCTCTCGGTGACACGGCTGGTGAATGTAGAGCTCACGGCAATCTAGGTGCTGCCTACTTCAGCCAAGGATCTTACAAGGACGCCTTGACAGCACACAGATATCAACTTGTGTTGGCTATGAAGTGTAAGGTGAGTTGGAGATCGAGATGCATGAACTCTGTTAATTATAACTACTATATCCAAACGATAATTGAAATTAGAATCTTAAGATATATTTCTTGTCTTACCTACTTTCGTAAATGTTTTTGAGAAAGTACAAGAGACTTTCAACTAAGTACATGTTGTATTTGTGCCGCGGTTCATTATTGACAATCATCCTGTGGATATATCATAACCAAAACGACTCATACCTCGTTTATGAGAACCGGTCATAAGTCAACTAGATGAGGCTCACAGACTGTTGGAACATCGGCAGCGGGCAGCTCATTTATACAAACCGAAAGTAAACTTCGTCTGCAGTATACCCCACGAGCATATATACTAAATTATACTATTGTCTTTCTGAATACTCACCAATGGAGAGTTGAGGATTTGACATATTACTTGGAAACTAATTGGTTTTCATAAACAAATTCTTATGTTAGTATATTTGATATTAGATATTTAAAAAAGACACAACGTCTTATCGTCATGTTCCTCAAGAACAGTATATATTAAGAAAATTACACATTTAATATTGATCTTTTAGAATAAATATATTAGAATTTACATTGACTTGACTAGCAAATCAAATTATTAGTAACATACTTTTGTTTGAGAATTTATAATCGTCATTAAAGTGAATGGTTGTCAATAACGGTTCGAGAACAAATTAATTAACACACTTATGACTATAAAACAATTATTTTTACGCAATTAATAAGATTTTAAAAAATTTCTAATTAGTTTCGGCTTCAACCGAAACCATGAATGTTTAAGCTTAATTAACCAATTATGACAATACATTTAGGCTTGAGTTCCTGATTCATATATCCACATACTCATACCTATATCTATAAAAATCCCTTATTATCTTAATAGCTCAAGACTCAAATACATTTCAAACGAAGCTAACCCATGTTTAAATACCACCGTGTGTTTTACGAGTATATAAAGGTTCTGTTAAAAAGGAATCCATTAAAATCAGCAAGGTAAATAATAATCCTCTGTACAGCGATGTTCTCACACGCACTATACCACAGAGTTGTTTATTAGGTTCTATAATTACAAAATGCGGTGCCTTAACGAATCTAATTTCATGCCAACTGCAATGTACTCATATATACAGCCAAAGATAATACTGCACCATAATATATAAAGGTAATTCTTAAATTCTTTTAAGCTTTAATGGTATTTCGATATTGTTATTATAAAAAATTATTCACTTCATTCCACGTATTAAGTGCTGTTAAAATAAGAATAAAGAATGACTATGAAATCACACTCGACCGCGTCTGTAAACTACATAGTATTACAGATTATGCAGATTACAAGAAGTCCGTACACTGTAGGGACTAACAATTTGCAACCTTTATAATCTATGAAATATAATTAGCATCGCTCTGTGCGTGAATCTTCTAGAAATCACTTTCACTACACCACTGAACGAAAACCGGTAATAATTTTATAACATCAGTGCTGGATGTGAAAAAATTGTTAAGAAATTACATCTCTTGTTTGAATTTTCAGCTAAAGGAAATGAGGACTCTAATCTTAGACCATATTAATAACAAACCAAAGGTATCCAGAGTACCTGTGGATCAAATAAAATCTTAAAAGTAATATTTGTAAGTCATTGTGAATTATAATAACATGTTCTTCTAATATAAAACTCATTGTAATGACACTAAGTTCAGTAAATTTTAGCGAAGCTATCGGCAAAGTGCATATATGTTGCACGCTAAATAGTAAAAAATCATTTTTATTGAATCCTTTGAAAAGCCGGCGGACATTTATGTTAATTTGCAGTAAACTTACTTGCACTGCAGACTGTTTATTGCATAATGTAACCTTTATGGATTATTACTCCTCGTTTTAGCTAGATAGACTGTGAAAACGGTAGCCTAGCCTATGCAAAGTCTCAGACTTGTAATACAAATACTTTTTCAATTGAGTTTTTTTTATTAAGTGTAAGCTGAGCAGAAATCTATTAATATTATTAGGATCGGTATTCAAAAGTTAATGTGTATCTTTATGTACAAAACAATAAATTGCGTAATAAAATTGTCCATTAAACAACGAATGTAATTATGGACTCCAAAAGGAACAAACTGTTTGGTACTCTACATATTTTTATAAATGTTTCCAACAATGCAACTTCATCCGCGTATGGAATCATCAGAGAACCAAATAGTCGTAAAAGTATATTATTTTACGGGTTCCACGCGATCGATCACCGACAAAAACCAACTGTCGATTCAAAATAAGCGAGAAATTGTAGCGGAATGGGAATTCATCTGCAATGTGAGATTTTTAACCGTAGCCTATATACGCGGCTGTTCAACCATTTTATTACCATTTATTTGTAAAACGAATATTTTATTTAAATCCTACATAAAAATAAGAAAAAATCACGCTTCCTATAAATCGTTTATCCATATATGGACGATCGCTTCAACCGATATGCGACTGTATAATTAATATGCCTCATTAAAGTGGTCCGTATATGAATATATTATCACATACAATTATATCTAATAGGAAAAAAGCATACAAGTCATAATTTTCACACACTTTTATTTGAGGAGTGAACATTTTTCTTATATTGCATGCTAAGAGCTTATAACTGTATATTGTTGAATGATATGTCAGAGATATCTAAATACTAGAGAATTACATACCGAAGATAATTTGACATTAACATGACGCTGAGATGAAACGAGATGAGCTTCATTAAAAACATCTCAGGATGAGTCGGATTATGGCAAGGATGGAGGTTCAACTGTTCGCGGAATGCCAGTAAAGTAAGATTTAATTGAAACTGTTCAATTTTAAATGATTTCTCGGATAATTTTTATTGGTTTCACTATTCATTTTGAATCTATCTTTATAAAGTTCGCTGAGTGTAAAACAATATTATTATAACATTATGAAACAATGAAGAGCTTCTAAA
The DNA here is from genome assembly GCA_018231785.1 of Danaus gilippus. Lineage (NCBI taxonomy): Eukaryota > Metazoa > Arthropoda > Insecta > Lepidoptera > Nymphalidae > Danaus > Danaus gilippus. The sequence continues at coordinate 5,701 of DVQO01000635.1, read as the reverse complement.
TAGTAAATATTATGTAAATTTCTTTAGAAAACCATTTTATTATAATACTTTGCAAGACAAGAAATTGCATGGTGAATAGTAATTATTTTTTGAAATTTTCCTACGCTCCAAATTAAAATTTTAAGATTAATCAACATTTTATGAACATTAATAAAAAAAGGTCATTAATTATTTATTTAAATTTATTTTTTGTAATTAAAAATGATAAGGTTTAAAAATTAACTCAATTGATATTTAATACATATTCATAGAACGAATCGAGGAGTCATTGTTAGCAAAATAAGATCGTCACGCAAACGAAATACTTTAACGAAAACTTATTATTCATCTTTAAAAAACCATTCTAATTCAAGTATTCCCATAAAAAAAAATCATTTACACTATCATCAAAGATCTAAAAATATGTTAAGTACTAATTTCAGTTATTTTAAATAGAATTCAAATATTTGGCTTTTCCAAATAACTATCACAATTCACGATGAAATTTCTTAAAATTTATCGCTATTAATCATAAAAGCTATTTGACTGAAGTGATATTTTAAAACAAGATAAATAATAAATTAAATGGAAATTCTTGTAAAATTTATAACAACAGTAGATTTACTAAGAATAGATAAAAGATACAAAGGGAAATATAAGCGTCGATAAATGGGCGACTCATTCCCGTATTGTTACAAAAGTTACTCGAAGGTGGTTACAAAAGTGCACACACGGCTTTGTGTCACTAAGTACAGACTTGAAAACATTGTTGTTGGAATACACCCAAAGGATATTCAGTCAATATGTAAATCACTCTGTTATCGTATAATGTTGCACATACTTAATTAGCTAGATTGTTGTTGAGGGCGGGCTCCAGCCAACTTCTATGTATATCGATACTATCACCTCAATCCGTCTCTGTAATTAGGTCCTGATTTAAATAAACCCGGAGTAATTTATATATAACAATAGTATTGAAAAAAAAATATAGATCTTTAAACATTAATTCTGTATGTTCATTATTTTCTTATGCATCTAGCAGCAGAAATATAACAAGAAATATACATCTCAACGTAATTATAGGTTAATTTTTACCTGAATTTTGTCCTCGACGGTGTAATTTCGAGTCCGTCCATCACTACCTCATTTCGTCGAGACAAAGGCCCTGTTGGCGGCCTGTCGTCGGGGATTTTTTTTTATTTGTTCTCCATTTCCTCGTTGAAAAGGATGGGATGCATTCTAATGTTCTTTTATTTTTGTTCTCTTTTTTCTTGTATTTATTTTAATCCTCAAAGATAAAGTAACCAGTACGCTATTATACGAAATGTATAAGAATAATTCAAAAGCAATTATTTATGTATTCATTAATTTTAACTGTACATACATATATATATTTCGAGAACGGCTTAAATTATAAATATTTGCATGTATGGAAGAACAGATTGAATCATTTTTTTAAGCGAATATAAAGTAACAACAAAGTTGAGTGGAGAATAATTTGTTTGTTATGAATACAGTTTAGTCATTTTATTCCTTCATTACCTGTACATGTTAATCAAATACAATACTTTATTTTATATGGCAAGTGGAATGCTTTTGAATTTCTTAATTTCATCTTCATTGAACGACAGTCGGTTCGGAAGAAAGTACACATTTGTTTAACAGTAACCCAAATCTTGATATCTTCATGACGTACTACGATATAAAAGTCATAAAATTATAGGTATACTATATTTGAATTCATCAAATCATTAATATAAATATTTATGTACCAAAACTTGTCACGATCAATTTTCCTAGTATTATTTTTTAAGTGTTACATTTTTCAATCAGGATACTCAAGCTGCAGCTGCCGCATTAACATCATTAGGTCACGTGTATACTGCCATCGGCGACTATCCTAATGCTCTGGCCAGCCACAAACAATGCGTTCAACTCGTCAAACAAATGGGAGATAGATTGCAGGAAGCCAGAGAGATAGGAAATGTCGGAGCTGTGTATTTGGCCATGGGAGAATTTGATTCAGCTGTTGATTGTCATACGCAACATTTGAGATTGGCTAGACGATTAGGTGATCAGGTAATTAGAATGTTTAAAATAGTGTGCAATTGAACGGTGACAGTTTATTATTATGTATTATTATTATTTATGACTAATAACCGCACTTTTACCAGGTTGAAGAGGCTCGAGCATATTCAAACCTTGGCTCTTCTTATCACTATAGACGAAACTTTTCTCAAGCTATTGCTTACCACGAGAACGTTTTAAGGATAGCACAGAATCTGGGTGATAGAGCTATTGAAGCCAGAGCATATGCGGGCCTAGGTCATGCTGCAAGGTATCACGTCGTTATCATAATAATATTTCATTCTTAATCTACCTATCATAACTGAAATATGTCAAATATCGTTTACAAAATTGCAGATGTGCAGGAGATTACACACAAGCTAAGAAATGGCATGAAAGACAGTTGGATGTAGCTCTAGCAGCCAGAGATAAGGTCAGGAATATATAAATATATATTGGTGTAAAAATGTTCATAACCTATTTAACCAACTCGTAATATCTAGGTGGGGGAAGGAAGAGCTTGTTCAAACTTGGGTATTGTATACCAGTTGCTTGGGGAACACGATGCCGCATTAAAGCTGCACCAAGCTCATCTCTCAATAGCCAGACAACTTCAGGTTAGTTGGGTTGCCCATATTGTATATCTACAAACACAAATATACATATATAAAAAAAACTGTAAGACTTGTTATAAATAATAAACGCTATGGTCACTTTTATACATTATTCGATTAGAACGAAATAGGAATGGAAAATATTTCAAATAATACATTTACAGGATAAGGCTGGCATGGGTAGAGCTTACGGAAATATCGGCAATGCGTATTCTGCCGCAGGATTCTATGAGCAAGCTATTAAGTATCACAAACAAGAGCTTACTATATCAAAAGAAGTACATGACAGAAGTTCAGAAGCTTCAACGCACGGCAACCTTGCTGTAGCTTACCAGGCCCTCGGTGCTCATGATATGGCCCTTTTCCATTACAGAGCACATTTGGGTAAGCTAAAATTCTTTCTAAGCAAAATAAGATTGAATACCAAAAATATTTCCCACCACTTACAGAGCAATATATTTAAAAAAATATATATTTTACATAATATGTTTAACCCGTTTTAATAATAAATTATAAACTCGGCGAATTCACATGCAATTATATATATATAATTTTTATTTTTATATTCATACATATTTTATACAGTTGAATTGCAAAAACGGTGACAATCAAAATTGCTTAAATAGATAAAAACACGCATTATTTGTCTTTTAAAATTTTTAGGAATTGCAAGAGAACTAAAAGATGCGGCAGGAGAAGCATGCGCTCTGCTTAACCTTGGAAACTGTTTGTCGTCTCGGGGAGAGTTTGCTCAAGCCGTTCCATATTATGAACAACATTTGATGCTGTCACAGGAACTTGGTGATGTCATCGCCGAGGCTAAAGCTTGCCATTTCCTTGGATATGCTCATTACTGTTTAGGAAATTATAAAGAAGCAGTCAGGTATTTTTTACTTCAATAATACGAGATAAATATTACACGTATATTATATTCTTACGCTGAAATTCACCAGCGGTCCTGAATGGTATGAATAAATACAAAAAAAAACTATTATGCATTGTATTATATCATATGATTTATTGTTTAATATCAAAGATTTTTTTATTTATTTAAAGTCCATACGATAATTATAACCACACACGTACATAGAGTTAACACAATGCATATTTATATTCACAGATATTATGACCAAGATTTATCATTAGCTAAAGACCTTCAAGACAAAATGAACATGGGCAGAGCTTACTGTAACCTCGGTTTAGCTCACTTGGCTTTAGGCAACCTTGAAACAGCATTGGAATGTCAAAAGTACTTCCTTGCAATAGCTCATATGACACAACATTTACAAGGAAAGTTCAGAGCACTTGGAAATATAGGTGACGTTTTGATTAAAATGGGTGACGTAGAAGAAGCTGTTAAGATGTACCAGAGACAACTTGGCATTGCGAGACAAGTATGTTTATTTTTTTATTTATACAACCTTTATTGACGAAGCCACTTTGGGTGGGTTAATAACCAAGACCTTATAATGAAATGAACACGAAACTCTTTTGATACTGAATTGTATTATAAAAATTTGTATCATATATTTTTTCTAGGCCCGGGACAGATCTTTAGAAGCAGCAGCTTGCGGTGCCTTAGGGCTGGCTAGAAGATTACAAAGGAGACTTGACGCAGCGTTAGGACATCACACACAGGTAAATATGGATTATAATCAGTGTAACTCTTACAATTTAAATGATTAAAGAAAATTACGTATGGAATTATACGCTATTTAAGAATTTAAATTTATTTTTTGATTAATAAAGATTTACAAATATACATGTCATTCTAAACAGAGTGTGACTGCACGAGATTTGTATAACTCATAATGTGATTTGTTTCAGGAACTCACGCTTCGTCAGGAAGCCGGTGATTCAGCTGGCGAGGCGAGGGCACACTCACACTTGGGAGCTGTTCATATGGCTTTGGGTCACTACTCTCATGCCGCGAGATGCTACAGGGTAAGTTGTATATTCTCGAATGAATTACATATGCTTTATAATCATTTGTTCAGTAACCTGGAGATGTAATCTAAATATCTGAATGTGGCATATTATTTTGTATTAAAAAAAATATATAATTTTAAATAATGTGATTTTTACTACGTGTCCCTTGCTACAAACAAACTCCTCTAAATATAAAATTTTATAGGAACAATTGGAAAGGGCACAAGAATTACAGGATTGCGCACTTGAAGCTCAAGCTTACGGTAATTTAGGTATTGCGAAGTTAAACATGGGACATTATGAAGACGCTATTGGTTACTTAGAGCAAGTAAGTAAAGACGATTCATTTTCTTATTTTATATAAATACCTATTGAAGATTTTTAAAACTAATATGTTGAAAAATTACACAGCAATTAGCTATCTTAGAACGGATGAATACACCAACATGTCAGATAGACAAGGCTCGAGCTCTTGGATCTCTTGGAGACTGTTACGACGCTCTTGGTGACCCTGACGAAGCTGCTAAGTACCATGAGCAACACCTGGCCGCTGCGCTTAAGTTGGATAACCCTAGAGAACAAGAAAGAGCATATCGCGGCCTAGGCTTGAGCCACAAGTAAGTTGCATAATAAACACAATTACTAATAATTTCATTTCATTAGTCACTTTAAAACTTTGATATTCATTACAATTTTAATACATGCTAGCAGTCCTGTTTACTGTTAAAAAGTCTATTCTATCTATTCTTTAAAAATATATATCAACATGTTTTTTTTTTTTCAGATCCGTCGGTAACCTCCAACAAGCTCTCGTATGTTTGGAGAAGCGTCTGGTTGTGTCTCATGAACTTGGTGTCCCAGAAGCAAAGGCCCAGGCGTACGGCGAACTTGGCGCATTACACATTGCTCTCAATAACTTAGAACAAGCTGTTTCGTGTTTGGAACATCAGAAAAATATTGCTAGGTTAGTTAAGAACTGGGCTAGTAAATTTTTGCTATGAGAATATTTTACATCAAGAGTATCAAACATAATAATATGTCTGTAGAAAGAGAAGATAAAAATGGATAGAAGGATGGGCCATAGTTCAAGGCATGAAGTTCTTTTAAACTGA
>DVQO01000634.1:0-14464 GCA_018231785.1 Danaus gilippus | reverse complement strand
GACAGGCCTAGATAGTAAGTTGTTTACATACTCAATCCAGGGTTTTGTGGCTTATATTACTAATTTCGTTTTTATTTCACAGAGTTTGTTGCACAGATTCCAAAAACTCCTGAGACCAAAGAAACATCAGTCAGAATTGTATTTCTCTTGACCTTAAATGGGAGGGCACTTAGACAAGTACATAGATTAATTAATTCGTTGTATAGAGAAAATCACTATTTTTATATACATGTTGATAAGGTACTAAATATATTATGAAGTTGAATGGTATATATAATTTTTTTATATTGATTATTAATAAGGTGTGTTTTTTACAGAGACAAGACTATTTACATCGTAAGTTATCTGTATTAGAGAAGCAATTTCCAAATATAAAATTAGCTACAAAACAATATTCTACAATATGGGGTGGAGCATCTCTTCTTACAATGTTATTGACATCCATGAAAGATATTTTGAAGAATGGATGGGAATGGGACTATGTCATTAATTTAAGCGAAAGTGATTTCCCCATAAAGTCTTTAGAGGAACTTGAGAAGTTTCTCTCTGATAACAAAGGTTATAATTTTGTTAAATCTCATGGACGTGAAGTCCAGAGATTTATTAAGAAACAGGGCCTCGACAAAACCTTTATAGAATGTGAGACACACATGTGGAGGGTGGGTGAGAGGAAATTACCGAAAGGCATTGTTATAGATGGAGGCAGCGACTGGATAGCATTGTCACCAGAGCTTGTGTCTTATGTTGTTGGCAAGCGTGACGAGCTTTTAACAGGCTTGGATGTTATATTTGAACACACATTACTTCCAGCTGAATCTTATTTTCACACTGTATTAAGGAATTCCCGCTTCTGCAATACATATGTGGACAATAACTTGCATGTAACAAATTGGAAAAGAAAACTGGGTTGTAAATGCCAGTACAAGCATGTTGTTGATTGGTGTGGTTGTTCACCTAATGACTTTAAAACTGAAGACTGGCCGAGGATTCAGAACACACAGAGTAGGCAGTTGTTTTTTGCTCGAAAATTTGAACCTATAATCAACCAAGAAATCATTACGAGGGTTGAGCAGTATATAGGATTTAAAGACCATTATTTAATCCCTAATTTGGAGGCTTACTGGCAAAATTTATATGATATAGAAGATTTAACTGCTAATACTGATGACACTTTACTTTCACATGGAGGGAGCATAATTCGCCACAATTCAAAGATTTTAGCTCAAGAAAACTGCAATATTGAAATTAAAGAAATCATTGAAATTAATTTGTATAAATATGCAGATGTTTACAAAGGTAACCTTATACTGCACAAAGCAATAATCAATAATGATTTGGAAGTGTTTCTTGAGACTTGGTACAAACCAAAGAAATTTCTTGATTTAGGCACTGAGAATCTTGATATGGAATATATAAAAATATTCAAAGTTAGTTCAGATTATGATCAGAAAGAAATGATTTTTCGAAATTTGGGAAATATCTTGGGTCCTTGGTCTGAGCCAGTATTACTTTATCAGTTTGCTGCTTATTCGGATAAAAATATGGGAAACTTGACTCTAGTATGGTTAGATCCAGCTGGAGTAATTGCAGATATAAATATAATATCCCGAGATGAAAATAACTTAACCAGTTTTATCAAACCCCACATTAAAGCACCATTATTGCCTGGTGTCTGGAGAGTTGGCTTATTTGATAATACAACTACCATTGCTATTACAAAGTTTCTTATAACTCCTCTGGAATATTTCTCTGGTAAAGAAATAACCCAACAAGAAGTTGGTTTAATACATGGGGGGTCACAAAATTCTTATAAATATTTTGATAATTTTATATTAAAGGGCAACACATTTATACCTAGTCGTGAAAATAGGTTGTTATTAATGGAAATATCAAAATTAAACACTAGAAGAATTAACAAGGATTTGATAGAGTGGATTGACAGTCTACATACAGAGTTTTATAACATCTTGGGTTCTTGTATATTTTTAACAGAAAATAAATCGTTTGAAAAGATATCTTGTGGGAATTATAAATTTCAGCAATGCATTCTGTCTGATTGGAGTTCTAAATCACCGGATCCCAAAGGTGTCATAGGAAAATTGGATAAAAATACTGGCCGTTTACGAAGGATATGACGAAGGCTTTAGCCCAGGCCTCTTGTTATAAAATAAAAATAATCAAAAGATAAAATGCTCAAAATGTGTATATCCTTTCCTTAATGTATTATAATGCACCAGTTTTTTTTTTATTGTTTGAAAAGAGACTATTGAAGAGTAAAGAGTGTCGCGAACAATACGGACATTTATATTTTGACGTAATATGTATGAACATGTTTTTATCATAAGAAATACATTGGCAATTGTATAAATATATATATATATATAAGTATACACAAAATATTCTAAGTACATTTTGTTATCATTCAATTATTTATTTTTTTGTGAATCAGTGAAAAAATTAGCTAAGTATTTGTAAATATTATAAAAAGGTTTTTTAAACCTAGACTGCCGTGAAATGTAGGTAGTATTTATTTTTAAGATAATGTTATACAAATCCTGTTAAAATAAAATAAATACAAACTTTTGTTGACTCTATTATTATTATTACTTGGTATTTTATCAATCAGAGGTAAGGAAATCTCAAGTTCCAATAATTTATCAAAAGATAAGATTATCACCTGTCTATGTTTGTAAATTTTATGAACACTAGATTTTTATCACAGAATTTTATTGTTTTTAACACTGACAGTACTATAAATATGAATTTTTTCGTTCTATTTATTTTATAATACCTTTTATTAGTAATTGAATATTTTTGTAGTAATCTATCACCATCAATTGATTTATAAAATCGATTTTGTGAAATCAATAAAATAGGGCTTACGGTTCCATGGGAAACCAACATCGCCAAAGACTATGGCATCAAGGTTAAGTATTACGAACTTACTAGGTTCGTTGTAAATTTGTACCTAGTAGGTATGGGAGAGAGGTATAGCAGCTAAATCTCTCTATAACCTACTAAAAGAGTTGAGCCTGTGTAGATCTAACATCAATTCGTTCTTGGACGGTACTTCGAAGACAGCCCTTACTGGGGCTCTTTACAAATTTGATTAGGGAGAGAGGAGCTTGGACGGTGGAGATGAGCGTTTAACTCGCGTTAGATAGGGACCCCTTAAGTCTACACATGGGTCAGAGGTTGCAGGCACTGTTGAAGCTCCTCTCCCTGCAACTCTATGAACCCGTCACCCGTACGGTGAATCCATTGAATGCTGAGAGGTTTAGTCTCTTCTAACCCTTTCAATAGTGGTATTAATAAATAAATATAACTCTGCTAGAATTAAGTAATATATACATCATAAAATAGGTAATTTGAAACTATCACCTCTGAATGGTTAAGATTTTATATTTGATTTCCTATTAATTAAGATAATTATACGGTTCGACCAAAAATAATTTAGATCATTACCATACGTATAAAATTCAAGTATTACTTTACAGTTGCTGTCGTTGTTTTTTTAAATTCATGATTATTAATGTGTTGTTAATTATGTTAATTGTAGCGTTATACTTTATCTTAACATGTTTTATTCTATGAGCCAGAGCTCGAGTGATCATTAAATAGATACTTATGGTAATGAGCGATAAAAATTCGTAGAGTACCCCGTTTTACAGGCAAGCATATTTAATTATTTACTTTTTAATTTCTTCACATATTGTGCACGTCTTTGCACGGATGAAGGTCATATTTTAAACAACCAACCTTAATTTCTTCACAAGAATATATATTTAGAAAACTATTTTGTATTTTTTGCTACGGTTTAAAATTGGTCAGATATTTCAAGTGATAACCATAGAAGAAAACGTTTCTTTGTCTAGCACTCCCTAAATTTCTATTCCGGTAGCTTCTATAAGTATAGGATTATTTTACAGCCTAGTTTTGAAGTTTGTTCTTTATGTCTACAATGAATGTAACTGATTACAAGTTATATGAACGTAGTTTTTAAACCACTTCGAAGTAAATCCTAAATATTATGATATAGAAACTTTTGTTTATATATTCTGTTGTACAAATAAGCAGAAGAACATAAGTTATTTTGATATTACACTAGGTAACTTCATTTATATATAGGTCTAATGATAATGATCTGAACCGATATGAAATAAACTGGAAAAGCTTTTAATGTATTGAAGAGAGTATATAATATGTGTTATAATTTGTAAATATATATTTTTAACATAATGTCGCCTCAAAGAATAATAAAAAATATGTAATAGTCATTCTATTTTATTTTTTAGGTCAGAAGTCCTTATTTATTTTTTAACTTAAACTAATGTAAATATGACTTCCAGTTAGATAAGATTTCTTTATATGTCATAAATTGAAAAGATATCTTGGCGCTGACAATTTTAAATGACCTTTTCTATCTACCTGATCCTATCTACAAGCTTTGAAACTGGTTTTTTGAAAATAATGAAAATTGTTTATAGACCACAATTAATCTTTAATTAGTGGCGCTTCCTTATAGATTTCGCCAATGTCGTGTAAAAATAATCTTTGTTATAAATTATATTGACAGTTGATAAAAAATAAAATAAAAAAAAAACATATTTATCAATTTACATGAGATGTTTAAAAAACATATCTGACTAGCCAAGATTATGTTTCTCAGCTTAATAAGTGTATTAACAAAAATGTTAGGATATTTAAATAGTTTTTTAATTCCATAAAAATGTATCTTCGTGGATTAATTTTATGATGTGTTAATTTGGACCCGAGAAATTATTTATCATTTAATATATTTTAAAAAAGGTTATTTTAATATTAAATAGATTTTCTAATTTCTCTTTAGTTTATTGTAGAGATAAAAGTTAATAATATTTATAAATAAAAATAAATTTTCCATTTTAATAAGTGAAGTTAAATAATAAAGATACAATATTTTGCATGGCGTTTTGACAAAAATCAGCTGTCTAATATTTAATGTCACTTAGTGGCGGGAAAAACTGCAGTTGTATCTTTAGTTTGTTTTGAAATATTATTTTTTATAACTTATGTGTATTGTGGTTACTAAGGAAAAATGGATGTAATAGAGTCGATAAAAAAGGATAAAGCCTATTTAAAAAGTAAATTAATAGTAAAAAACTGGGAGAAGCAGTTCAAACATGAGCATAACCGAACTCCTTCTAAGTTTGATATAAAAGAAGCTCCAGCAAACATTAAATATGCGTATAAAAAGTATTTTCAGCTGAAGAGTGTAGCATTGGAAAATTCACTCTCAATCTGTGATTTTGACGATGAGTTGATTTTACCTCTTGAGCCCCAAAAACTGGAAAATCCTTCGGAAACTACGGATTCTGAGGATCCTCTTATACCGACTTTGCCGAGTGTTCAAGAGCTTCAAAGAATACTTAATCCTAAAACTGAGGATGTAAGTAAAAGTCCATTCACAGAAAATTTATCTAAGAAATTATTTTTAAATCGAAAATTCTCTTTAAGAAACCCAAGGAAATCTATAAATAACAAAAGTATAGTTGATGAATCTATTAATATTACTAAAGAAGTAGTAAATGAAAATAAGACTGAAGAACTAAAAATTACTCAGGATTCCCAAAATTGTGTTAATAAGGCCAGAGAATTGACAAATACAGATTCTATTGAAATCAGCACAAATACACCATCTAGGGAATTTGAAAGCTCATTATCAAATCCAGCTTTGATGTCATCAGAAAATTCAACAAATTTATTAAGGAAAATTCCTGTGAGACAAATCGACAAAGGTTGGTGTGATCGTGTTACAGGTTTGTCAGAAACCGAACCAGTTTTAATATCACATCCAACACTTGAAAATAAACCAGAAAAGTTTGGATTGGCCAATTTAAGTATGTCAAATATAGTAGATAAACAATATGACTATGTGGAAAATAGTGAATCAGACGATGATATTGTTATAAGTAAGCTTAAACCAGCTCTTAAGAAACAAAAATTAGACCCCTCAACTAAAGCAATTGTAGATAACGAACTACAGGATGATAGGGAAATAGATCATGAAGAAATTGAAATTATTAAACAAAAGAAAAACCAGAAAAACACCACGAAAAGGTCCAAAAAGGACAAAATAACTAACAAACCTGAAGAAGGCAAAGAACTTCCTCCAGATATCAATGAATATGTGGCATTCAGTCTAAATGAAAAAGTAAACCCAAGACATGCTAATGTATCAGATATTTTAAAAACTATAACTCCTAAATCAGAAAAGTCTCCACCCAAGATCTCAAATGGAATTGATAAGTTAGAATTAAAAGTTCAGAATGGAACACTAAATGACAATTTTGTGAAAATCAATATAGAGAAAAAAGTGTTTGTTAGAGGGAAGAAGAGTCTTAACTATTCTAAATATAAGAAACAGCTTTGGAAAGACAAGAAGGCGCTTCATGCTGGTATGGAGTTTCCTGAATCGGGAAAAGTGACATGTTTTAAATGCAATCAAACTGGCCATATGGCCCGATATTGTACTGCCCATAGAGGGAGTTCCTTACTGCCTTTAGAAGACTGTGATGAAAGTAGTATGCCCACATTAGAAGACATGCAAAAAATTGTTAGTAGTCAGGAGAATCAAAAGACGGAGCAAATAGAGGAGCAATTGAGTAATTTTGTATATGAAGCAAGTCAGGTACCAGAACATTTTTTACAGCTCCTAGCTGAAACACCTGAAAACTCAGACAAGGTGAAACCAATATACACTGAATGTAATGAAAACTTAAATGAGATTTATGAAGTACTTAAAATGTTTGGACACTCCAGCTTTCGTTCCGGTCAGGAATGTGCTATTAAACGAATACTCTGTGGTCTTTCAACTTTGTTAATATTATCCACGGGGGGCGGAAAATCCCTGTGTTACCAACTTCCAGCTTATATCTATAGCAAGTATTACAAATGTATCACTTTAATTATATCCCCACTAGTTTCACTGATGGAAGATCAGGTATTAAATATGCCGGAATTCCTTAAAGCTGGTTGTTTGCACACTAATCAAAGTCCAACTCAGAGAAAAAAGATTATAGACTTGATAAAAAAAGGTGAAATTAACATACTTCTGATATCACCAGAAGCACTTATTGCAGGTGACACATCAAGTGGTTTTGCAGGTTTATTCAAGTCCCTACCACAAATTGCATTTGCATGTATTGATGAAGCTCATTGTGTATCTCAATGGAGCCATAACTTTAGGCCCAGTTACTTAATGATTTGTAGGGTGTTAAGGGAAAAATTAAATGTGAAATGTATCCTAGGACTAACAGCTACAGCAAGTCAAGCAACAATTAAAAGTGTAATAAATCATATTAATGTTCCTGATGGTCTTAATGGTGTTTTAACGAATCCCGCACTGCCTGATAATCTCTACCTATCCATATCTTTTGAAAAGGATAAAGACAGAGCACTCGTATCTTTATTAGCTTCTGAAGGAATCAATTCATTTAGTTCTATTATTGTTTACTGTATAAGAAGAAATGAATGTGAAAGAATAGCTGCTGTGATAAGATCATGTCTTTTCCAGCCTGGTAAGATCAATATGGAAAAAGAAAACAAAAAACGTAAGAGAATGTCCTATATCGCGGAAGCCTATCATGCTGGCATGTCTGCTGCTCAGAGGAAGAAAATACAAAAACATTTCATGGATGGCACTTTAAAAATCATAGTTGCGACAGTGGCATTTGGTATGGGTATCAACAAATCAGATATTCGTTGTATTATACATTACAATATGCCTCCGAGTTTTGAGTCTTACGTTCAAGAGGTTGGCAGAGCTGGGAGAGATGGCAAGCCAGCATTTTGTCATGTTTTCATGAATAACAAAAATGACGATAAAGACGAACTATTGAAACATATTTACGCTAATTCAATTGATAGACCTGTTATAAGACGACTTTTGCAAAAAATATTTATACCATGTAAATGCATTTCTCCAGAAAAAACTGAAAATTCAAAAATAACCAATGTATCGAGATGTCAGGGTCATGAAGTAGGTATACCGATTGATGAAACTGTAGAAGAATTAGACTTACCAACAGAAAACATAGCAACACTTTTATGTTATGTGGAACTTCATCATAAACATTATATAAAGGTTCTGCATAATTCTTACACGAAGTGCAAGATTTCTTCATATGGTGGGCCCATAAAAATTTTAGAAGCCGCAAAAACCTGTCCACCCCTCGCTATGGCATATCTAATAGAAAGTAAGAAGGCTGCTAGTGTAACAAAATTAAATGTCCTAGAATTTAATGTCATAGAAGTAGCAGCGGCTATTGGGTGGGAAAGTGGTATGACTAAGTATCAGCTGAAAAATCTTGAATGGATAGTAAAAGATGGAGTATCAAAAAGGTCTCATCTTAAAGTTGAATTCCATACTTTAGGCTTCAGATTAAAATCACCTGGTGACCTATCAGCCACAGAACTAGATGAACTTTTAGATGATTTGCATCAAAGTGTACATGTACAGGAAAAAAATATGTTGTTTCAATTAGAAGAGATACATCAGGCTTTTAATAAACTTTGCAATACGTCATGTGATCAAATAACATTCACCGAAGAAAACTTGGCACCAAAATCTAATGAACTGAAATTGATAATAAATGATTACTTCACGAGAGAAAATAATATGCCAGACAATAAACAATTAGAAGAGAGACCATTAGATGTTGGGAGAATCACATCAGACGTCAGAGCTCTAATAGCTACATACAAGGACTGTAATTTCACTGGCCGTAGTATTGCTAGAATTTTTCAAGGTATAACTTCACCTAATTATCCAGCTCTAGTATGGGGAAGGTGTAAATTCTGGAGATCACATCTTCATGAGGATTTCAATGGGATTATAAGGATTGCTACACAACAAATTATCAATATGAAAATTTAGACAAACAATTTGGCTTTTAAATTATTTATGAAACATTACACCTGTATTAATTAGAATACAATAATTTAATACTGAATTGTTGAAATTCATATAATAAAAATTGGCGATTTAAAACAAATTTATATTAATAATAACATTTTAATAATAATTTAATAAAAACAACATTTGTGAAGCTTTTTACATACATATAATCTATTTTATAATGTTAGTATGAATTGGACAATTATTTAATTTGACAGTATTGTATAATAAAAAAAAATGAGATTAAACGAGTTGAAAATTGTTGAAAATTATTATTTTCATGACCTGATACAAGTGGTTGAGTGACTGGCAATTCCATTTTTGATATAAACAAGTTTTAACGAGTGCAATTATAATTAAATTATTTTCAAGAGTTAAATGAAGTTTTTCATATACATACCTTAAGTTAATAAGTTACACAATGGTTAATAATCATTTGTAATCTAGATTAAGATCATAAAAAATGTATTAACTATTGCCATTACGAGAGTGCTAGAATTAAAATACCGCATACTATTTATCACAACGTAATAATAGTATATTAAGTCATAAAAACATATTACATCTATTACACAACATGTTAGGAGATATATGATAGTAAGTATTTATCTTACATTTAACTTTTAAGTAAAACATTTCATTATTTTAAACATTATGAGAAAAAATTAAATAAGTTGAAAATTAACATAATTCTGCACAAAATAAAATCGCTGCATAGAAGCGAGACAAAACAAATAACATATATATTATAAATAAAACATACAACTCAACAATATTCACGTTTTTATCCATTAGGTTTGTGTTACACTGATAGAGAAACGAAACTATTGTACTGCGCGATGTTTCGTTTCAAGATATCGGCACAAAGACCCAGGACCCTTTCGAATCTGAAAGAATAATAAAATTAAACATACAATAACTCAACAATTAAATAAATTACTCGTAATTAAGAATAGTTTATCAAAGAATACGTTATTATTATTTTATATGTGATACAAATTAATGTACAAACATTGCATTTGATGGAAAGCTATAATTATGAAAAATAAAAATTTTCTATCATGATCACACATTAAAGAGTTTAGTTATTATATTTAAAGGACATCCAACAGAACTAATTAAATTAATTAAATTTATATTGGATGCATATTTAAATAAATATTTTTACTTTTTTAATTTAATTACGTATAAAAACTTAATTTGCATTATTTTTCTGTGTTAAGTCATATCTTGCTGAGGTATGCTAATTTAGGAAGACAGTATAATTGAATGCCGGCAATTTCACCTTCACACTCATGGAGCCTTCAGGCTCCATGAGTGTGACCACATACCGTCAGATGGCGCTTGTTAACCTCCTATCATATAAAAAAAATGTATTTAGTATGTACCTGGCTCGGTCTAATTTGACACATTTGAGTGGTCCGTCCGCCCTCACAGTGGCGGCTCTTGGTCGATCCAGTAACAACGCTATCTCCCCGAAGTAATCCGATGGGCCCAGCCTCCCTACCTCCACCGGATCACCCGAACCTCCTCTCTGCTGCAGTACCACGGCCGTCCCTATGACATTCACAGATAATTTTATATTCACTTGAATTTTATAGGACCAGAACTGTATGAATATCCAAAATATGTTATAAAAAATTATATATTGCAATAATATTATTATATGAAGAAAATCACAATAAAAGATGTAATTTAAGTAAATATTTTATACCTTCAACAATAATATAGAAGTCATTGCCAGGCTCGCCTTGTCTCACTATAGTCTCTCCGTCATTAAATGATACTGGTTCCAGTGCATCCGCTACAGTCAAACGCTCCCATTTTTCGAGGCTTTCTATAATCACAAAACACAAATATAATTTTTAAGACAATTGACCAGTAATAACGACAAAATCTATTTTGTGGATCAAGCATTATGACTATAACCATTGTTGTTGAGGTGGAGGAGATTTTTCTCTTTTCATGTCTTTATAATTATTGTATGATTCAAGCAATGTTTATTAATATTATGCCAACTATTAGGTAATTATGAATTAACACAAGCAACAAATTACTCCCAAAAGCAAAGACATTCTTTTACAATAGGCTTAAAAATAAATATATTATATAATCATCACCTAAAATGGAGACTCGTGATAGAAACTCGTCATACATTCTTCTCTTCCTGATTGTGGATCCCATTAGGATCCGTCTGTATGAATCTCTATCCAGACCCCACAGCTTCAGTGGTGTACGAGCACGAACTGTAGCTGCTCGGGGAGTTCCATATATGAGTGCCAGTTCACCAAAACTACCCCCCTCCCCAATAGTGGTCACGGGTTCACCATTCACTAAGACCTATAATTTGATCATTTTATCATACAGCCAGTGAAGGTAATTAAGAGTTGAACATCTGTGTAATAACTGAATTTAACATTGAATATTATGATTTCAGAGTTGAAAAAATAGTAATTAATATCATCAAACTGTAAATCATTTATAAATTAATCTTAATAATATAAAAGTAAGCTGTCTTTTTTAGCTTCAAATTATGTTAGAAATAAGTTAATCTACCTCAACTTCTCCGGAATCTATAATGTAGAAGTTGTCACCCTCATCGCCTTGTCTGATAACAGTTTCACCCTGTAGACATTGTACAGGGAACATGGCATCAAACATGTCTGCTCGTTCAGACTCATCTAAGTGAGTAAATAGAACATTTGATGCAATCGCTCTCGACAATGCACCCATTGTTTTATAGTCCTTTGGCACAACCTAGAACATTTTTATTGTTGAATTTAATAAATATAGAAAGTATAAAATTTGTTAGAACTAACATAATTGATTTATTACCAATAAATGCTTGCTATTCAAATGTAGTAAAGTTCACTATATTTGTTATATGTATTTAGTAAAAGTCTTTTTAATATGATGAAGTATTAAAGAAAATATGACCTTTTTGACATAGCTAGTGGCATCTTCTTCAGTGACTGGTTCGGCACTGATACCACCTCGTCGTCTTGGCAATTGACCGCCGGGTACTGGCAATGGTGATAACTCTCCATCTGCCTCACCTTCAGATGAGGCCGCTGCAGCTGCCGCTGCTTTAACCTGATCCTATAACATTTGTACATATTATTTACCTCTCTTGTACCAACAAAAGGTTATAGAGGTACACATAATATTTCCATATATAGAGTTCTGTATTTGCTTTACTACAAACATCTTTTTTACTAAACACTATTACTATTGTGTTAAATAAACTTTAAATTGGTAAAAACAAATCATTTAAATACTATAACATTTAACATTTAATATTTAAAATAGTATATTTCTAGAGTGAGTTAAACAGCTCATGTTAAAGTTCCCAACACAGCTAAGTGCTAGAAAAACAATTGTCTTATAGATAAGTCATATTTATCTAGTCCTTGAAAATTATTTCCCGCTCTTATTAGCCCTATTGTGAATACTTATGATTTTTCTGTCGCAAAATACAAAAAGCCCTATATAATGTTGGTGTTTTATAATAAAATAATAATTATATGTCCTGATATAAAAATTTGGTACAAAAAAAAAATGTATGTATGTGATGTTACATAATTACATTGTATAACAATTTTCTCCATAATTATGTTCTGGAGGATTACATTTGTTAGTAAATCTAAACATATGGGTTAAGTGATTTTCATAACTTGTTGTTGGGTTAACATTAAACAGTACAACAATATTATTAAAACATTTGTTATGTAGAATTATATTTCTTACCATCTTTTATATTCTAATATCACAATCACAGAAATAGATAGAGAAAAATTGGAAGAATTTAAGTACACTAGATAAATTAAAAGATGTAGCTGCAGAATTTAAAGAATGTCATGATCTAATTTTCAACTGAAACTGTAAACTTACGCAGATATTAAATATAGTTTTGAGATAATATTTATAGCCTAAATAAAGACCACTTCTCAGAGGATTTTAAGTGTGCTATTTCGAGTCAGCTGTCAACTCGAGTATAAGTATCAAATGAATTGAATTCTTTCCTCCAAAACACTATGTACGTGTTGGAAAAACAACGAATTCTAAGGTAAGGTTATATATGAGGAGAAGGAAGTATTCACGTTAATATTACAAATAATAAGTGTTCTTGATGATTTTGCTTGAAAACAAAACTTACTCTCTCTAATTTTTGAAAATATTGTCGCAAAAAAGTTACAGGATTTTCAGGTTTATGTAAACAAAGTTGAACTATACAATCTTTAAACAATAATTGTATATTATGGCTCTGGAAATAGCTTGCACATTGATGTAAACATTGTTCTTCCTCCATTGAGTCCATTTTCAATATCGAATTGAGACTTCTATTTATCCATAATATACAGATTCAACATATATGACCAAAATACGTCAGTGTCAATATTATTCTTAAAGAACTTGCCCATAAACGAACGATATAGAGCGACACTAATACGTATTCCAATGAAGAAATCAACAAAATCCCTGCAAAAATATATTATACATATACATTTAAATAAAATAAAATTAAATTAATTTTATATTCATTCATTTCATTTATGTCAAGAAAGTTACATAAAATCAATATCAAACACTTTTTAACTATTTTTTTTATTTTCCTACATTTAAAATAACAGTTTTATATATAAATAAAATCAATAAAGGAGAATTTATTACTATAAAATACCTTATCCAATATTTATTTATAATAGAAATGTAATTTTATTTATCCCACTTTTACGTGATATTTCAATAGAAAAAAAAAATTAAAAATTTGGTTTTAATTCATCTTGAATAATAAACATTTATGAATATAAATTTATGTTTTATTGAATAATGATTTTTAAACAAAATCAAACTTACTTTCAAATAATTTTCGTGTGTGTTTTTTTTAATATTAAAATACTTCGTAAATGCATATGGTGCATTTTTTTTCATCTGTGAAATAGGTTCGTTTTGCAGTGACAAAGATGGAAGCCGCCAGTGTGGAAGCCGGTGGGAAAAATCATTTACACGATGTTTTATCAGAAACCGAACTTGCTACCATATCAAATCCCGTGGTTCATAAAATAAATTCATATATTGACAAAAAATTTGAAGAATATTTGACCTCCAAAGCCTTACATGAAACCAGTAAAACGCAAATAGGTAAGTCGCCGGCCAGCTCCTGTATTTTCAACATACTTATATTTCTGGATAATATTCGTCACTTATACTTATAATACTTAAGTTTATGTTTTCATCATAATAGGTTATTCATAACGCACAATGTAACTTACACTTTGTTGTAATGTGCAACTGTCATACACAGAGCAAAAATATAATAATATTTCAAAGTAATGTCACCGATACTTGTTAATACCCTTTAAAGGATGATGCCCTCGGTTTTGCTATTTTATTTACAGTTCAAAATAAGGCAATAATTTTTGTAAACAAATACTAATTATTTTTTCTGTTTATTTATTATATTATTATTTGCAAACACTATTGTCTTTTAAGAGGTTGGTAAAGGAGCACTATCTGGCTATCGAA
>DVQO01000633.1:0-14466 GCA_018231785.1 Danaus gilippus | reverse complement strand
ACCATCTGAAGATTTATATTTAATTAAGTATTATAAGGATTAGAACATGTTGTTTCACTCTACAACGTATTCAAATATTTATTACATCCCATTAGTTGGTTTCTTTCGTACATGTACCGGAATAAAGCAATCAAATTATAAAGAATTGCTTAAAAGTTCATTCTAAATCTATCCTGTTATATAACTCATTGAGATATGCAAAATGATTTAGAAATCCTTTCGATAAGTTTAACAATTATTATTAAACAAATCCATATTTATATATCCACTAATCTTCACAATCTTACACATGTATTATTTATCTTTTATTATTCGATAAAAAGCTTTTTATATTCATCGCGTGACCTTAATAGGAAATACTGAATCTGTATCTTATGTTCGGACTGAAAATTAAATCATAAATATCTGTATGTAAGAATTCTTTATGAAAACATATTACGATCTGGTATAGCGCACTGTATCAAATATATTTGTGTGTGTATCTTACCCATTAATATTACATTATTTATTTCTTTTCATATCTGCTTATTTACCCATAAATTTTTGCTACCCATCCCTACAGTTATATTAAATAAATATAGGAAAAAATAAAGTACACGTCCCCGTTTACTTTTATATATCATTTTTTATTAGGAGACTTTAGAACATCAAAATAGTTGTAATGTTTCGTCTTATTTATGATAATTTTAATATAAAACTTGGTACTGAACAATCTTGTATGTGATGCATAATCTAATTGCTAGACATGTTCGATTGTTCGATTCTACTTCAGTTCTGTATAAACGCGTCGTAAGTCCTAAAGTGTGACGTGTTTGTAACGTCACAGCATACGAATCGTGAAAGCGGCGCGTTATGCCTGGCTGCACAGTTTCTCGATAATACCGACACCACTATACAACAACAATTATAAGGATGTAAGAGCCTTGGGAAATAAATATCAGTCGCTTAATTAAACTACTTAGAGTTATCCTCAAGATTATATGTATAATTAATAATACCTTTGACTATTAAATATTAATATATCCTATGATCTCGATAATCGAATTATGGAGTTTCTTTTATGATATTTAATTTAAACAGTTTGACACATCGAGTAGGAAATAATAATGAGGAGTTTAGATGTCAATGCTCAGATGAAATTGAATATTAACCGAACTCATTTATGGTAAAATCACTGGTATGAAAATTTTAGAGTTAAAGCACGAAAACAAAATACAGTAAAAGAATAGTAAATACGTCTAAATACGTTACATTGTCCTCACATACTAAAATTTAATTTCGTTTAAATACTATACATACATAGTATTTGAACGAAATTATGTTTTCTTTTGTTTCAGTAAAATAGCGTATTCGTATATAATTTTCAGTACACTTTTTAGACTCCGAGAGCGGAACACCTACTTTTTTATAAATTAGTGTGGTACTCTATCGCTTATACAAAATCCACACTAATGTTAAAACCCCCTTACCAAATATAATAATAGAGGAATGGCATAACGTCAATCTCTCTAATGCTATTAGTAAAGATACCATCGCAATATTATCTTTTTTCACAAAGAATAATTCCATTGTGAGGTACATCAGATTACTGGATATAATTTATTAACGGTGTATGCGATAATGTTTGTCTGGTTTGGTCATTAATAATTTCAACGCCCATTCAGCTGGATTTCATTATCAAATGATATGCAAGGGTTGCTTTATTGTTACCATTATAACGTTTCATTTATAATTCTAACACCAGCTATATGATTTATTACGAGGTCTAACAGGGCATATTTATGTTAGATAAATTTATTATGAGAACATACGTGTATAATTTGAAGACAACAATTTTGATACGAAATCAACGAATATTTGATTCATTAACATTAAAAAACTATTGAAGTCATAATATTTCTAAAATTAAATAGCAACAGTGTATGAATATTATTGCATAAAATTATAGAATTTATAGGTAAATAATTTTAAAATTCAATTTGTTCAAAATATAAAATCTCTTAAATCGTTTGATGGATGTTTTAAAATCAAATTGAAATATTTCAAACAATTTTAACAGCTGGTTTTCTATCTAGAAACATTTTTATCGACTTCTATAGTCTTAGGTTGCCAATACAACTAGTAGGAGGAAAGACTATTCTGTAGAATCGCTGACCCGACTCCGGTTCTGCCAGAAACAATAAAAGCCAAAGTAATCAAACTTTGTTTTTGAGTAACCCTAAAAGTTTGACAGCTTGCAATATTGTTACGTAAAAGAAAATTATGACGTGCAATACTTCTCGAGCAATTTTTTCAATAATATTTCTCCGTAAAACTTTTGTTCCACTTAAAAAACCTTTTCAAATATTTGGTTCGCAATTTTTGGAATTAACGTAGCAACAGATTTATATTTTCAATTATATATTCTAATAAACATGAAATATATTTTTTTAGTTGTTTCGAGATAAACTAAAATATAACTCTCAAAATATAATTAAAAATATTTAAACTTTTTCCAAATACAAATCGACTTCACTATATAATTTCAATCGGAATTTTATCGTTTCGCAGACATTTTTATAATTTAATATTTCCGCATAATACGATACGCTCCAAGAATCATCTGGGTGAATATATTTCGATGGTATTACAGATATGATGAACTGGATTATTACTTCATACATCTTTGTTTTAAATTACAATAATTATAAAACCAATGTTTATATGTTACATCACAATATGCATGATGCGTTTATAAATATTTTGATTGCGTCATTTTATTGCTGCAGTCGTCGTCGTAAAATCAATTAATCGTTTCATATCCTTTTATAGTTTTGATCACTTTCTTTTATAATGTAAATAAAAACGAAAATTATGTATTGATTATATTCTTGAACACCCTTTGCTTACGTCATTCCTTATTTTTTTCTAATATATCAAATATCATGTATATAATATTAATAAATTGTGTCAAAATATTTGCATTCAAGGCCCAATTTGCTTAATTGCTAAGCAATCAAAAAATTACCCAACAAAAGCATTGCATGGAAGGTAAGTCCATGTAAGCGGCAGATTAAAATTGCCCCTATTGTCGTTACAAAACATTCTCATGGCCAGGCATTGTCATGAGAGGCCACTAGTTTATTAACATGCTATGTCTCAAAAACCAATTACCAAACAAATTTTATAAAGCAAAATTGAATTATAAGGAAGATAAAATCTTTTATTTACCTAAACCGAATGCTTTACAATAAAGAAAATTTAAACATAACCATTAGAATGACAAAGGATCTTTTAGTATCTCGACGTCCGTAACGAATGGACTGAGATGATGGTGGTCACAAAGAACGCAATTAGTTTGGGCCTTTACGCTTTCAAGGTTCTTGGTCTCTAAGTGTAGTATCAGGTTGTTTGAAGGTTTATTTGACACATTCAGCTTACGTAATAACGTCGTGGTCAAAGGACGTCTCGGAGTGTTTATTGATCACAGTTATCGAGCAATAAAACATGAAATAACGTTCCTAGTTGTACTATTTTATGACCACTCTGATGTTAATATGAATCGTCGTGACGCCGTTATTACTTTAAAGGTCAATCTGTTATAAAATCCATTGATAACACGCATAACAATCGACATTAATTTTTAATTAAGGTTTAAAATGATACTATTAGAATAAAAGGCCTATTATTATTTTATAACTTATGTAGTTTTTCAATAATAATAAATTTGGATTGAATAATAAATTTAACATCGTCACACGATAAATTCCTGAATAGATTTTACTTGTATAATCTTTACATAAACGCTTAGCCTGCCAATTATAAAATAAACAAAAAATCTATATCCCTTAGGACACTGTAAACGTTTTACCATTAAAATAAATACAGCTACAACCAAAAGAAAAACAAGTACAATATTAAACGATTAAAATTGCTCAAATAATTTAGAACTTATATAAAGCGTGAAAAATGATCTTATAATAGGCACCCAAGAGTACTAGTTAAAGGATTACATAGTATATAGGTATAATTATTTTTTGTATAAAATAAATAAAAATTAGAGTGTCAACTTTTAAATATCCGACTTCACAGGTTAACCAAGTTTTAGTTATACGTTGAGAGTTGGAATGTTCGACAACAAAAAAACAACAAAAGCCAAAAATAATTATAACGTAATAGATTACAGTTTATTTTTTTATATAATCACAAAATTTCTTAAAACAACAATAAATGTGAAAACAATTTGAAAGTGAACAAGTTGCCTTATAATTCGTTATTAAATTAAATTACTATATTTATCTTATCTTTAATTTAAAAGAGATTTCTTATATATTATTATATATGAATTATCCCGATTTCTAACCATTAAAGTTCCATACAACGACATTCAGAGCATAAACATCATTACCAGCGAAACACCTATCTGTCCGTTTCAATGAGCACAACCACAGTAATTGGAGCGTAATGAATTCTATCGGTTTAAGTAACCGATCGAGCTATTATTTCAGAGAACTAGTAAGTACCTAAGGAATTACGAGGGCGCAATCCGGTGCCAATGAGATATTATATTGATTAAAGCTGATATTAGGATTATGTGAATTAAACCGTAATAAGCAAGAAATAAAGCTGGATTTGAAATGTATAAGGTCTGCGAATTTTCCTTTCGCGTTTCGTTAATATGGACGTATACGGAACGTGTAAGAATATTTTAAGTAATAAAAAGAAATGAATTATGCTCAATGGTTTGTTTACAGATCATTTGAACGGCATAAAATTAAAGCTTTAATAATTCATCACATGTAGTTTTTTATGAAATAAATCTATCGAATATGGATTTCCGGATTTCCATATACTTTTCACGATTAACAACTATAATTACCAACTCATAAATATTATATTACTTCATATTTATTTTTATATGTATAATAACAGTTTAAAATAACCTCAGGGCAAACAGTCTGGCCATGAGTTTCTCATTCAAATTGATTGATAATGTTTATGCTTATTTTAAAAATTAAACTTCTTTGAAATTTCTTGAAGTCTTTTTATGAAAATGTATTACTAAAGCAAATAATGACTATCAAAATATGTATTATCAAAATGCAAAATATAAATGGTATCAAGAACAGTAACAGTGGTTGTCCTTTACAAAAACTGTAGAATAATTTGTCATAACCCTACAATAATAGACGCACATATATAAGGTGTACTGCCTGATTCTGAGAGAAGTTGAGGAAAGCATCTAGTCTTGCAATGCAGTCGAACCGGGGAAGGTGATATTAAACTAGCCTATATATAACAAGGAATGCTCGGTGGAGGCCAAGTTAATGATTCTGATAAATCAGTATGGTATTTT
The DNA here is from genome assembly GCA_018231785.1 of Danaus gilippus. Lineage (NCBI taxonomy): Eukaryota > Metazoa > Arthropoda > Insecta > Lepidoptera > Nymphalidae > Danaus > Danaus gilippus. The sequence continues at coordinate 9,131 of DVQO01000633.1, read as the reverse complement.
GCCGCATTCTGAATTGCTTATATTATAAGTATTTATATGAGACCGGGATGCTATAAAGGATTTGTTGCATGAGTATTTAGTTATTTTTAACTCATTATTAACTTGAATATTGTTCTGTAACAGTCATGGAAAATATAGCTTTTCAACGTCTTTAGAAGCTATATGAATTATTTGTTTTACTTTTGCGGTATACAAAGGAAAAAAACTGATCAGTAAACAGAAATTAACGCCTTGTTTTACTCTTTTCTTTGATATAAATATATTTATGTAAACTTGTAAATGTTTACACATAGACATTCACCTTCGTGTTGCTTCAACCGAGCCGAAACTTCCGTTATTTTATTTAACGTCCGCTTCCGAATGTAAAACCTTTATGAATATTGATATACAATTTTAATATAATTGACATGTCGCATGTGTATCAAAAATTAAAACAAGTAAGCAGTTTTTATTCAATATTTTCAACCATAACTTGTAATAAAGCATTTTCAGATAATGTATTTCGTATTTTTAACGGTGTTGTATTAACATGTGCTTTTGATGCTATTGAACCAATTAATGACCGTTTACGTATGCATATTATCTAAACGTTTCACATTATGTCACTTCAAATATAATCAAAAACTACATGGTAATACAAAAGGTTTATACAATAGATAATTACAAACGATTCGGCACAACTCCATTCAATTTCAATGCATTATCATGTGATTACGGGTTTCGTCATCTATTAAGCTTGGTAGCGCAAACCTAATTCTATTACTCAACGATCGTGGTAAGGTCTCAACTTTGTACGTCGTAGTTCGCAACCTTGCCCCTCCACTTCACACTTTCACTCAGAATTACTCAACCTGATTCGACTGCGACAATAAGAAAGTATATTGACGCTATCTCCATAAAACAAATAACTAGTTACTCATCACAAAAAAGCGAAGTAAATTTATACTAATAGCACGTTAAATGAGAGAGAATTTGAGAATTTATGTGCTAATGTTGGTTTGTTTTTCATCAAAAAATACAATGCAAGTTTTGTTTATTGTTCCCAGTGTTTTCGGGCTAATATTTCATACATACCATTATATACTAGAGATTGAGGCGCATCGTTCGATAAATACATAACATTAGATAACAGGATAGAAGAAGCAAGTAAAAGCGAAAGAAAACACTGACTTTGTCTTTTAAGTAATTATAAATCATGGTTATGTTATAAACTCATAGAAACTCTTTTTTCTCTCAAAATACAGCGTGCATTAAATTTTTAATAAACATTCTAGCAAAGAAGAGTTCGAATTACAAACTTATACACAGAGTAATAAAATAATCTTTTATTAAAAATTCATAATACCACGAACTATTGAAATTTACGCTGTATTTAAATGACAGCATCATTATGCAAATGGAAGATCAGAACACGGATATATTGTATGATCGTTACCAGTATGCAGATTAAATTTTTATATAAATTAATAACACAACCCGTTAAGGGCGAAAACCATCTCATTAAAAGAAATAAGGCTTGGGTCAGAGAGTTATAGTATTGGCCTCTCAAAAATAATTATTGATTTCCTATTATGTCATTTAGGAATAATTGCATTTTATTATCCAAAGTAAACTGAAAAATCGTGGAATTTTGATATTAATTAGTCCTCAAAATCACTACTTCAAAATCATTAACAATGTTAAGTTTTAAAAATGTAAGCACATAAGTTGGGGGAGTTTGTTCACGTTTACAAATATTCTTTTTCATGTTGGGTTCTATAATGCTTCAGTATTGTGCTAGTGTGCGTTCGTCGGCATATGTGTGTATAGTCCTGGGGCCATATTGTATTATTCACTGGTAGACTCAGAAGAATTCGTTCTAAATGTCACTTGATCACCTTCCAAAGTCGAATCATTAACCAGTACCCAATAGACACGTTTTGATTCATATTATTTTTATTTTAAAATACCTCGTTTATCATGGAAACCAGTTTTACGATGTTATATTTTGACAAAACAAAATCATCGTAAACATTGAACATTTTAAAACATAACAAACTTAGATTAATTTTTAACTAGTCTTGCTTTAAGTAAACTTAAAAATTACTTTAATATACAATTTGCTTATAATTTTTTTAATATCTTATTTGAGGAATTCAAGGGCCTAACTCAAATTTATATGATTGGTTCTGGCATGCAAAACCATTAAAAGCCATCCAGTTGAAAGTACATTACATATACTTTTATAACTGAAATCACGATATGCTTTTAATAACTTGTTATTAAAAAATATTGTGCACTTTAGATCACAAGGATCACCATGTATTTCAATATTGTCTTAAACAAGAGTTCGTTATACGACATTAGCATTTGTCGAATAGGAAATGGCTGCGGGGCCGATGACGTCACACATTACAACCACTACTATTAGAATGACCGCAAATTATGCAAATTGAACTGGATAGAGCTGGACGTTCATCAAATTAACATGGGACTTGTCTTAATTAGGAAGAGCGTTGTCGAATTTGAATACTAAATAATTCTTTAATTCTGAATATAAAATTCCTATGCATTTCCTAGCGGTGGCTCTTAAAAAGTATTTTCAACTTTAATACACCTTTTAACGTTTATTTACATAAAATAATCTAGTGTTAAAATATTAAATTGAAATGAGTAAAATATTTATGAAAAACTTCACTTATCTGAATATTCCGTATGTACAATTATTGTCTTCAAAATTATTCCGGTTTTGTTTGAGAAAACCATATTAAAACAAGAAGTTTTGAGGTTTTCAACAACCCTAACATAACAAATAATATGGAAACGGAATACAAAACAGTTTGCAGAGTCTTTGTGAAACTGCTGACATGTGGAGGCATCCTTTGTTCTAAGTGAAACGTATCTCAGGAAGCGAGTAAGGCTGAGATAAGGTTTAATCATTTGTTCAGTGTTATTACGTGTTAGGCTGTATTGTCTTCAAATCCGCATATCAAAATCAACAAGGATATTTCTTAAAGAAAAATATTTATTAGAAAAACAAAGCCAGATGCTAGCTAACATGTACAGGTTTACATCACGTAGGTATATATAAAAACTGTTAGTAAGACAGAAAAGACTTTTCGTTTCAACTTTTCCTTTAAAATGGTATATTAAAAGTTTGAAGAGTTTTTAAAACTAAAACTGCATAGTTTGTAAAGTTCAGTTCATTAGCCCCGAGAGCACCTAAATAAATGTTATTGCTTCTTTAGCTTTGGAAGATATCCAGGTTTAATTGTGTACTATCGTTAGAAAACGTTCCCAAAGTGTAATAAAAGTAATAACTTAAGCTGACTAAGTTTCAGTATATGATATTACCGGAACAACGATATACTTTGAAGGAAATACGTAACTGGTAAAATGTAGGTTCAGTAAAAAAAAACGTTGCTTTAAAATTAATATTTTCGTTATGTGTATAGAGTACAAACCAGTGCTCGACCTGGCTATTTCGCAAAACATTACAGATTATTAATGACAACTAGTTCACCTCCTTGAGCCAAGATCACGCAGCCAACCAGTGCTATTTATATTTCATAAACTTACATATGTACAACATTTGTGTAGACAGACGTAAAGAAAATGTTCACAGTGATCTTTCACTTTGTAGTAATTTTCCTTTTAAAATAAACCATTGTTTTAATATTCTGTTCCTCTAAAAACCTTATTAAGTATTAAGTACACGTTCTATGTAGACACTAAGGGAATTCTTTAGAATTAACTCCTCTTAATGTTTCGTTTTAATAATTTATTTCTTGGCCTTATTTTTTTTTCAGAATAAATTGCAATTCCAACAAAGAAAATGTTATTTGTATCTTTAGTTATAGAACACAGCATAATCTTTATTCTATTTGAAATTAAAGTCTATCATAATAACACTTAAAATATTTTTCTTACTTTTTTTCTATATTATATTTTAAGTATAAGTCAACAGAAATAAAATTTATATGTTTCATAAACCCGACAATATAGTATGAAACACATAAGATTTGATCAAATATAAGTATACTTCCATGTTGTATTTTTTAAGCAATAATCGTGTAAAGTCGCAATAAAAACTAGTACAAAATACTTTCGATTTCTTAGCAGCGGCCGACCTCGCACCACGCCTTGCGTCGCCACTCACATACCATACTTAGTCGTGATCTAAAACAGGTTTGCCAACTGCTATGCACAAAATATTTATAATTGTAGACATTAGCGTCTGGTCACTTTGTATACCCATGATAAACACACTGGTACCATGCTAACATTTTGTATTATGCCTTTGAATTATTACCGATTTTGAAATAGGGTCATTTTAGACTGGTTTTTACCAAGGTTTGTTTTAAAACTTAATAGTTATTTTATACCGTAACTAATTTTATTAGAATACACGACTAACATAAAGAAAAAAACATTCAAAAGCTTCAAAAAGGTTTTTAAGAGTTGTCCGTAGTGCTTTATATAACAAAGAATTTCCCTTTGTTGAGACAGAGATGCTGAATCTTCGATTATATAAAGTCTTTTGTATCATGAACATTAGGGATTGAGTATCAGAACAAACTTCACGAAGAAATTAGGCCAGCCACTTAGTACAATGACATCGATAACACACTCGAAGCCTCAAGCGAAAAAACGTGATCAAGTCTTTGATTTTTAATCGGACATAGAGTTGAAATACCATATTTTGTTGAAATTATAACACATTTTTCATAACCTATTGACATCTTGCGGGCAATCTATTGTAGATATTGTTTTGACTCCAAATTAAATGATTAATAAAACATACTATCTAAATTCCTCAGTCACACTATAATCAAATCATCATTTAAAATATATATTTTTAAGGTCCATATAAAATGACTCACGATATTAAAGGTTACAACGAATCGGTTAATGTGATTGTATAGTTCCTGATACAAAAAAGGCCTACGTTTAAGTAGTAGTGAAATGTTTATTTCAAAAATATAGAAAACAACACAATTACATAATTTAATTTTAAAGATGTAAGTCTACACCTCATAACTAAAATATTATGTATAATAAAATAGAAAAGGTTTCTTTATAAACATCACACAGTTGTGAAAATTAATTTAAAACAAATATCTCTAAAAAGATTATCTAATTATAAAGACAAAGAAATGAAAAGAAACCATTTAAAAAACAAGGAAAATATTAGCTAGGAATGAAATAAAACGTTAAACCTGAAGAGAATCACAAATTTAAGACAACTAGATAATATAACCTTGTTAAATTTCATACTTTAATGGCCAATATTTTCGATAACTGGAAAATTACTGATTAAATTAATGATCTGAACTAAAGTACACTACGTTGAATGTTATTTGCCTTAGATGCAGTTTCATTAAGGGCCATAAAGAATACCATTGTTATAATTCAAACATATATTTTTAAGAAGGTATAATACGTTTTTTAATTTATAATTTTTCATTATATGTAACTTGAAGGCTTACGAATAGTTGAAGCAATATTAAGTATGATAACTTATATAACTGAAAAAGTTCTTAAAGTCCATGTTGTATGTAGTATATAATCTAACTACAGAGTTTCTCCAATTTTAAAATAAGGGGTCTATTCCGTCAAGTCTGAGGTTCCTTAAAAAAATTTTATTAACAACCGATGCTTAAGAAGAGTGTTATGTGTGTGTGTGTGTGTGTATTATGAGTGTATGAGTGACTGTGTGCGTATATATGTGATTGTCTGTGGCATTGTAGTTCTCAAACGGTTTGATAAATTCGATGCGTTATTTTATTTATTTTTGTTGCCAGTCTCTTTGTGGCGGTTTTTAGATATAATTTGTTAATAATAATATTCTAAAATAAAAATATTAGTATATTTACCACAATAATAATAATGAACTGTTATTATCATTGTAAAAATTAATGTTTTATTTTTACAAAAAAATATTGTATATTGTAAAGTTTATTGTTATTTCATAATTATTAATATATAACAACATAAAACAAAATGTCTGAAAAGTTGTTTTGCTTATGAAACTATTCAGCAGAAATCCCATTATCAATTGTTAAATCTATAACATAATTTTTATATAACTTGTGGAGATCCCTTCATGTAGCACTATAACAGCCTTGTTTGCTAAATTAGTGAACATTACGTTTCGGCAGGGGTTAATAATATCAACAGTATGAGGTTATCTTCTTGGAAATTCGTTACATGGTACATGTTTTGTACCATGTACGCTTGAGGCAACAGTATTATTAAAATGAGATTATTTAGTAAATCATTTGTAACATTTTGTTAATTTAGAATTTTCTTACTTTTCGGACCAATTTTATTCCTCAACTTATTAATCTCCTTTTAATTGCTTTATTCATTTAATTGATCTCATTTAAACTTATCATTTTCTTTTTAACTTAGAACCAATTAAGCGTCAAAATATATTTTAAATGCTCAGACAGAATTTTATTATTCCACTTATAGACTAACTATCTACTGTTAGGTAACAGCAACAAGTTCAACAATAGTTACACAATAAAAGGTCAAATATAGTTATCTTCAGAATCTATCAATAAAAGGTCGACTTTTTAAACACTTGTCCTATATAGGTGAAATAGAAGAGGAATTTCAATATCACCGGTCCTCCATCCGGGATTGACGTAAAAAGTACAAAATAAGATATTCCGCGAGAAGGCTCGGGGCGAGGGTTGGTATAATATAACTTTACTCCCGCTACGCAAACTTATCAGATGCGTATTTAAAGAAAAAAATCTTTCCTTATATTTTTCTTCCTTATTTTTCAGAGACATTTATTAACTTTTTTGCATTTCGTAATGTAATGTTTATATAATAAAAATGTATGAATATTAAATTTACTACGAATCCTTTAAAGAAAAACCACGGTATGTAAAAAATAGACACAAACATACATTCAATTCAACCTTTGAAAGTAATCTCGTGCAGCAGGCATATTGAATTCGATATACATTTTGAACTTAACCGCTGTATAAATTGTACTCAGACGAGTTCATGTCGAGTATCTCTTTGTGAACTCTCAAGAGATGCATCTCCACATCAAACAGATATATCTTGAAAGTTCTCAAAACAGTTGGAGTTTTCAAATTTTTACCTATGTGAAGTTTTTTTGGAAGTTTAAGAATTTTGGTAAATAAAATAATAAGATACTAGCAACATTTGAGCTAATTTACATTTTAATACATTTTATATTTTAATTGTTTTCAAATTTTAATCAAAATTTTTGCCTCCCAGAAAATATAAGAAGCAACTCACGAATATAAAAACATCGCTTCACTCACTCAACCATTTTTTATTTCATGCTAAGGTTTCCTTTGAGAAAAATATTTATGTTTAAGCAATTTCATAGATTCATGCAAGAACTTCACGTGTGAATAGTCACATTGAAAACTCTTAACGTATAAAATATTTAAGGGTAACTTTTTATTATTCAAACAAGTTTAATAATAAATAAATGGATTTAAAATTATAACGTGATAATAATAACAAATACCAATTTGTACGGCGTCATTTTAACTTGTTTACGAACAAGTAACTCAATTAAATTAGTTTTGTTCAATTCATTGTTCCACCAAAAATGATTACAATTATGGTATATGACCTACAATTTCAACACATTTCCCGCGATTGTTACTATTTGCTGGCAGAATGTTTGATCATAGCTCTCATAACAATAACATTTTCAACAGCTCTGTTTCACAGCTAACGACTAAAACCTCCGATTACAAATAATAGTTATACACTTATACCATAAGTTCTAGTTATTGTAATGACTTCAAAGCAGAATATTAATTTATTAATGTTTTTTGTATTGTGTTCAAACATCACAGTTCACTGATTATTACAAATGTAATCACTGATTATTAGTTTTAATAAAAAATTTGATTATTAAACACAACTATATAATCTTAAGAAGTTTATATATATTAAAATTAACATGTTTACCTTTCTTTATGTTTTTTTCTCCTGCTTATTAGTTATTTTTCATAGACATAAATTGTATTTATCTTTAAGTAACTAATGTTCATTACTATGCAATATAAACATGACAATGTTCCAATAATAAATAGTAGGCACTATGGGTCTGCATTCCCGCGCGGTCGAGCGGTCACATTCCTATCGTCCCGTGGCCTTTCATTGCCCTGACCGCCATTTTGTAAAAACTTTGCGTGTGCCGTGAAATTGCGTTTTGAGTTCCTCAATGGTAAATTTAAATTATATAGTAATGGCAACATAGTTGAATATTATTTTTGTACATTTTCAATGTATGTTAGGGAATTAAATCTATGAAAAACGATTAGAGAAAACTTTGCACTAATAATAGAAATTCTTAACTAACTTTTAATTAAGTAAAGAAACTTGATTACGAAAAGTTAATAGAGACGACGAGATTCATCAAAGAAATTGCTGAAAAGCCAAAAACTGTTACGTATTGATTAATTGCGATTCTTGATAAAATCAATCATTTCCAGACTTTAATCAACGAAAAAGAAAATATACAGGCTCTCTTGTAAATTTTGTTTACATAATTTATATTGGACTATTGAATCTTAGAGATACTTCTGGTTATCTACTCATAATGAAAATATGTTACGAAAAAACAATTTTTCTAATATAAAACGGGGGATAACTAAATCATTGTGACATCACTGTCGTTTTAAATGAGCATATATATAGAAATATAATTAATGTGATCAAAGATTTAGGAGAAAGTAATCAGACGAGTTAGAAAGTATTTGTTTTCCTTTTGATATTAGCATTTTGTGAACAGTGATGTCACTTTCCCATCAGTATTACTGATATAATTCATAAAAAACCTGTGATTATTTTTAATGAATAGTCTCAAGTGTTTTCTTCCACTTTAATATTTAGTTTATATTTTTTATAAAAATAAATAAAATTAAAATTGGACCGTTTTATTCAAAAATCAAGTTAATTCAAAATGAACATTTTGTTTATCACTTTAACATTTTTTATTTTAATATTTTTTCTGTATCTAATTTAAAATTATACCAAACAAAGTTATATAAATGAAAATTTATGAAATTCACCGTGTAAAGTATGATTATTTCTTTCATTTCAAATTTATCTTATATAATACTTTTAATTTGTATTATACAATA
>DVQO01000632.1:0-14474 GCA_018231785.1 Danaus gilippus | reverse complement strand
ACATTCTGTTAGCCATTAGACGGAGCTCCAGAGCAGGAATTAATATTAGTGGCTTATTAAGACATTTAAACGGACATTAGTGCGCGGTGGGGCGCTCGATGCATCCAACAAACCATAAAACGTCTTAACACGATGTTACTTATTTAACATTGATTGGTGAAACTGGGTCTTAGGATTTTATCGTAATATTTCTTTAATTAAAGGAAAATAGTTTGATTAAAGTTGAACTATACTTTTAGTAGGTATTACTTAATCGGAAGCCTTGAGATTTTTTATACTTATCTTGATAATTATCGAATGATATTTGATTAGGCGTCCTGAAATTTATACAGACCTTCATGGTGACAAATTGTTTTATGTTGTTTTTGGCCATGAACTACTAGATTTCACAATGGTTTATTTTTTATATTCTATTTAGATCTTTTTTCCCTAAATTAGCTTTTAAATTAATGCTCATATATTATGTTTCGTTAGTAAATTATTTATATTTTGTAACGCAAGCTAAATAAGACAGTAAGAATTGAAAACTTAAATTGTTTGAAATACAAAGAAAATAGGAATATATTTATGTATCGAGAAAAACCAGCAGGAACACTCAGGAAGTCAGAATGGCTCTTATGGAGCGGAAAATAGACGAAAGTGATATTTTTACTAAACAGGAAATATTGAATAAATTTCGTATTGTGAAAATAACACTTGGAAAAAATATTCAAGACTTTTGTTATTAAAAGATTATAATCTTATGTGTTGGTTTAGTACTAAACTGCCTTATTTTACAAAAGGATTACCAGACGTGCAATTTTAAGAAATTATGTGGTAATTCCAGTTACTTCTAACTTAATTATAAAAACTATACATTTAAAGAGGAAGCCTGGTAGACTGCAATTATAGATATGAATTTAATTTTAATTAATGTTATTTTTGTCCACCTTAACCACCCTCTCAGCCGTATGAGGTCCTCTGCTGGACATAGGCCTTCCTCGTCGACTTCCATTCGTTTCGATCGGACCCAGTCTTTATCAACGACCCGTCTCCTTGAGTAAATCATTGATAGACGTCCAAAGTCGCGGATTTCTACTCTTGGTTTCCATTTGGAAACCCTTCGGCCAAAACGGCTATCTGTCCTTCGTGCAATATGACCTGAACACTGCTACTTCAGAGAACTAGTCCTATTGACTATGTCAGTGAATCTCGTTCTTCTACGTATCTCCTCATTTCTGATTTGATTAAGGCGTTTGGTGAAGCAACACGTTCAGAATTCGTATGTTATCAGTGGCGACACACACTGATTCAAGTCTTTGGTCTTAAAGCACTAAAGTTTTTTTTTCGTTGTGCATAAAGTAGTTTATCTTCACGATATAGAATGGAAATAAAAGGTATTTAAATATATTACTACACCAATCCGATGGTGTATCATATTAAATTTAGTAAACCTTTTTAATTTAGTAAAAAATGTTATTTCAATACTAGTAGTGAATTATTCCAGAAGCTGGCTGAATTTTAGAGAAATTTGCATATTGTTTCAATTGCCAATTAGTTACATTCGATTGCCGTCTGTTTGAAAATAAATTTAAATAAAAACGAAACAAGTTTGGGGACGGCTTCTAGACAAGCAATTTTATGTAAATTAATTACTCCCTTGACACTAATAACCTATATAAAAATATTAATTCAAAGATTATACTTTTTTTAAAATTTGATTTTTTTTTGTGTAAATCGCTGCATTGACGATTTATTAACGAACGGTGAAAACCTAAGTATACGGATCACATATTTATTTAGGTATTCGTTCGTAAATATGCATGTATGTTTTAAATGCATAATATCATCTACAATCTTTGACCAAAGTGGAATGATTTTTTTATGTATCATAGCAGAGGCAGAGCTTGTCTTTATATGCATATTTGTATTTTTTATAGATTAAATTTTGCGTGTCACAGATTTAGTTGAGTTGCTACAAAAATAGATATAATGTATTTAATTATACACTGATCCATATTATCCACTTTCTATGGTTTTAATTAGTTTATAAGTTTACGAGTTTCATTTTTAAACATTGATACAAGTGGCAACTACAAATAATTTCCAGAGAGAAAGTTAAACGAAATGCTCTGTAATTTCTGAATTTTTAAATTACTTATTTTATATAGAAGATACCATGCACCTTTATATTATTAAAACAAATGAATATAACGATTTTCATTCTAACTTTTTTAACCATTTTTACGAAAATGTTTAGAAAGTATTACACAATCGTTTCTTAAAATTCACTAACGCTTCCTTAGCTTTCTTTTTTATACATTAACAATAATGTATAGGCGATTAATTATCGCTAACTTTTAGTATAGTTACACTTGTATATAAAAACAACAAAAATAATAAATTTCATACTTTCCTATTTTACCCCTGCTGTTTTTATTCGTTGTGATGAATTCCTACGCTACTTCTTCTTCTCTCGATGGAGATATTACTATAATAGTTGTAATAAAACTTTCTGACGCTTAAATTCAGTGATAAGAACAACTGACATCTCTTATTTTATATAATATACTAGAGGAAACTCGCTTAGTACTATAAAGTAAACAAAGTATTTTCATGTAAAATATATCTCACTTCTCTCGCGTAAAGTTTTACGAGACATATTTCTCACGTGTAATTTTAGATAAAATTAACATTCTTAGCCTCATGACCCAGTGTGTTTACTTGACCCTCCAAAAGTAATTGGTCCAGCTTAAAACTGACGTAGAAAAAGCATCCGTATGGCAGAACAATTACACGTGGGTGTCAAAGTCTCCAGTACTGCATTGCCGGAGGCACTCAAAGATTCCGTGTTCTCGCTTAAAGAAAAGCCGCTTCCCGGATGGACGCAACAACACAATATTGCTGTCACACTTTGAAACTTCGTTCTTCAAACGTTTAATTAAAGTTAGGTACTTTAAATTATATGTAAAGATGTTGTTGTGTTAAATTAATTTAGTATAAGTAAATAATTATTTATTTTATTTTTATACATTATGTCTTAAAGAGTTTTAAAATTACACCCTTTATTATAGATCAACAATTTTATTAAAATTTCTGTGCTGGTTTAATATATATGTATATCCCATTTCTTTCAGTTTATTATATTTTTTTAATTTATTAAGACAAAAAATATTATAGTTGGGTATATCAAAGAGTTCTAAAGTATGATTTTTTTATATAAAAAGCCAATATAGAGATAATAAATTTTTAAAGTCTCACGATGGGTACAAAATTTTATAATGATATTTTCCTGAAAAAGATCTTAAAGAAGTGGGATGTTTTTATTCGTTTAAGAGAGGATAGAATCTTTTAGCAGGATCCGGCTGCCTGTCATATTATATTTTCATTTCCTCAGTGAAGTTTCTACATTTTTTTTATATAAATAATTAAGAAATATCTTACATTATGCCAATATTCCCTTCCTGTTCTACTACTTTCAAAAGGGATGAAAATATTTGAAGAACTACGACGACATCTTAAAAATTATTAGAGTTTTTGCTTTCGCAAACCAAATTAAATGCTACAGCTTATTTTTTACTTATATCTCACGGGATTAAATATACACACACAGAATAAAAAAGTCAAGTCGGTACAGTAACGGGATAACTTAACAATAATAAATAAACCAACTTTTTCAAATCTAATCCTTGCTGCACATTTTAATTGTCATTTGCTTCTCATTCGCTTCATTTGTCATCCCATCTGATAGAGCGTTTATGGCATACATAATTCAATATTGAGTATGAGGGAAATCTAAACCGCCAAAATTAGGATTAATAACGATGTTAATTTGTTTTGTAATCGATTGTAATTTAGTTATGTCGTAACCAAGCACATTTCAACTAATAATACACGATACTAATAACTTTATTTTAGAATTTTGTAGTGAAGTGTACACCGAAAAGTCATATATTTTCACATAATGACTGTGTTATTTAATATATTCTTGTTCGTATTTCTCCATATTTGTCATGGAAAGAAATGCAAAGTTTTCAAAAGGTCTTCTTACTTGATTATTCTTCATTACGCGGCTCATAAACGTCTTGGATATCTCAAAGGGTGTTTTGGCTAAACTTTTCGAATACTTTATGGCTTTACTAACAAGAACAGCTTTTGAAATAACAAAAGAAATAGGTCAATGTCAAGCTTTGACAGGCCGTTGTGATCAAAAGTTGTATGACTGTAAAAATAGCTTATGAACTCGATTTGTAGGGTATTACAATAAATTTATTCTTGAATTACTAGCGTTCATTTTAAAAGAGCGGAATCTTGATTTCCAAATCGAATTAGACTCTGTAACAAGTGAAGCAAGAGAGTATAAAAATAAACATTACGCCTGTCACTGTTAAGCCATCGGGCTTTTAATATATATAAATATTTTTTTAGTTTTAATTTGTAACTATTCAATTAAGCTAAAAATTGAAAAGCGCTTTTAACTTTACTTTTCAATTGTGGTAATTGGCTTATAAAATATTGCAGTACTTAAGCAATTTAACTGACAAACATGTTAAGCAAAGTAATATGTGAAATTAACTTGGAACAAAATTAACATGGAAATACGTCGTACAATTGTTAAGGTGAATAAAAAAATATGAAGCAAATTTACATTTCTTATTAGTGCTGTTCGTGCTTCAGAAATAAATACGCCGTAATATAGTTATACGATGTTATTTTCAAGAAAATAACATTTTTATATGACGCCTTGATATGAAGCAATGTATGCGATAAGGTAAAGAAAATAAAATATATATTCCCGTCAGCTTTTGCTATATAAGTATGTTTGAAGTGAGTCAATAATATATTATAAATTCATAGCTTGTTGTTATAGGTGAGCAGGTGTTAGTGGGACAAACTGCACGTTTTAACGTGAAATGTTGATGCTTTTAAACAATGCCTGGGCACGGTACAAGCTTCATCTAGTTAGACTTCTTTTGATGACATCAGTTTAGCTTCGAAATTGGATAATTTTGTTAATCATCGTCATATAGATTTTAATTAATTTTGTAAAAATATGTTGACATAAATTTTCATATTATAATATGATATTCTGAAAATAATGAATAATTATTGAGTTAATATCAATTAACATAATTATCTCATAATTTTCATGACCTGATTAAGATTATTAAAGGGAATTTTATGGAACACGAAAAAAATCGAGGACATTGATAATGAATTTCAATTATTTATGGAGTCCCAACAATAAATCGATTCGTGTTAATAAAATTATGATTTTTCTTATTATTATTTCTTAAATTTAAATACATATATCTTTCCTATGTGTAATTTATTTGTAAGAGATCAGTAACTTTTAGAATCGGAACTATTTTATATGTATGGATTTTAGATTTTACGTAGTTCACATTTTTGCAATAGTCGCATAAAAGGATTATTTTATGTCGAGTGTTATTGGATTTGGTTTGAAATAAATCTAAAAATGCAAAACGCTTGTGAGTTTATCCTTAACAAATAATATCAACGGATATTTGTAAACCTTAATAAAAACGTTTCCTACTACATTTGTTGTTTTTCAAAACTGTTTCTATCTATGTGCACGAAGTGTTATCAATTGATCACTTTTTAAAACGGATTTATAATTTATAACGGCCAAATCATTTATTTAGCAAGTACTGTTATAAGTATTATGTTAATAAACAAAGTACATTTTATTTAACAAAGAAGGAAAACTCCATTACCTAAATAATACCAGCACGCTCTTATTTCACATTTGGTGCCAAATCTCTTCTAAAGGAATTTTGCTGAGACTTTATTTATTTCAAGGAGTCGTATTTTTAGATATTGTCAGCATGTATTTTACATTAGCTTTATCATAGCAAATGTTCCTGTACATAATATATTTATAGTTAAGAAAAGTCATATTTAAAAGATAAATTTGGAATAAAAAGTTTGGATAATAAACATATCAAAACTGTTTACTTTTAACGGTTTTAGACTATATTAATAGTAAGGAATTTGTATTAGTTGCCTATATTTTTCAAATTATACATAATTTCAATTGAAACAAGATTTAAATTAATTTGATTTTAATATATACATTTTATGATGAGTAAAACTGTATTATCAAACGGCACGATACAAAAAGCTTAATAAAATTATTAAAATACGCTGAAATAAAGTAAGTCACAAATTTATATGATAAACAAAATAATTTTGTTTCAAAACATTTTAAGGGACACGAATATAAAGCAAGATTAGCTTTGATGTGTTTACCTGAAATGAATGTGTGTCGTAAATATAAAATCAGACGTAATTTGATACCGTGACCGAAATGTAATACCGTGATAGTTTTATATAGGCTTTTTTGTTTTTTTATTAATATTTTATAGCAGCAGAGTCAAATGTCAATTTCATTGCATTTATGCGATTCTCTATAAGTAATATTCGATCGAAATGTTTAAATCGTAAGCAAATTATTAAACAAAAAAAAAGTATTCTAAAGAGTATACTCAACATTCTGGTGCCAGGTATAAAGCCAAGAAAAGCAAACGAAAGTATTTTTGTCTTAAATTGCTTACTTTTCAAAAGAACCCGGTTACTTTTAAACAGGCTACGTGTTGTTCAACCTTTTTCAATCTTGATAAAACTTTTCGTGTTTCAGTACACCTAATTTCAAGAACGTTTACAAATGTAAGTGGTTATACAAAAAATCATTTGGCTTTCCAAATCGAATTGATCTTATCTGTGTTAATTACATCCTAATTTTGTTACAAGTTGTAATACAATAAATAGTTAAGAGCCAGTAAAATTTTTAAATAATAGATTATAAGCATTATAAAAGATATATACATGAGCACTATACTAATATTAATTTCGGCTGCCAGCCATCAGTTGAGGATTAAAGAAATAATGCAATGTAAAGCCTATAAAATGAATTTAATATTTCACTAACAGCCTCTGATTCGATAATAAACCTTGCTTAACCTTAATTAACTGTCTCAAATTGCTTACATAAATAAGGGAAAAATGTTATATAAAAGTAACTACGTCATAACTTTATCCGTTTTCTACATTTTACTACCGGCTCAATCTTTGACAAAGTGAGTGAACATTTTTCATCTCTTAAAGTCAAGTGTTTTCATATAATTTGGTGATCAAATTGAGTTGAGTAAGGACAACTATTCTATAAGTTTTACAGTTAACGCGAATTGTAAAAGTTCTCGATCCCTTTTATTAAGAGAGAATCAATTCATAAAGTACTGTATAAAAGTTTCGTGGATGCTTGTGATTGAAAAAACACTTACATAGAATGCTGAATAAAACCAATAATGAGGCCGCGGATTCATTTTATTTCACATTAGTAAATCAAATCAGCTCTTTACTACTACATAATTATAACAACAAATTATTATTCGTTAAAAATCTACAGATGATATCATAGGGAATTTTCAAAGCAATTTAAATTCCCTAAAATTGTTCAAGTTCATTAGCACGCGACCCCTTATTATAAACGGTAAAAATATGGAATAACTGGAAAGTTAGGGCTGGCTTGTTAATAACTGGGGGACTTTTTATATTGTGTCGTTTTAAAATTAAAACTTATAAGAAATATCTGACGAGCTGTTTAGAATAACTTTTGAATAACCTAAGTTTTATTTCACTGCATCATTATAAGTTGCATGAAAACGATAAGTTTTCAAAAACAGATTTATTGAAATATTAGTTGAAAGTAGGCTAATATAAGATATTTTCTTTTATTGCATATTTTAGAATTTTTGTTGCCTTCTTGAACATGTTTCATTATTTGCTGATTATGAATTATTAAGAGAGAAAAGTACATTGAAATAGTAAAATTACTTTATTAATAAAGTTATCATAATACATAATATGAAAATTATAACTTTAAATTATATATATTGTATCAACTAACTTCATGACTTTTAATTTTTCTTCATACATGGTAGAAAATATATAATGCATTCTTTCTTGAGAAGTACATTGCTATCTTAAATGTAAAAACAGCTATTAGTATATTTATAACAACTGTAAACTTTCATTAAATATGAATAATTTGAGGTAATTACTGGATAAACTTACGTATATTCAAAATTTTTAAGTCAAAAAATATCAAAAAATTTAGAACACTTTAGCCCTGTATCGATTATGTTCCAAAAATGTTATTTTTTTCTAGTATCAGACAAGAATTTTGTTATTTATAAGCCCATAAAACACATTAATAACCAAATTTATGACACGGTTTTAAAGCACAAAATACCTCTGACCATTAACTTGACGATCAATAGATGCTCCTTTAAAAACAGTGCCTACGTAATTCATATAAATTTTGTAGATATCCTACGTGACTGGAAACGGGAGAGTCTCAAATATATATCTGTAAGTGTTTCCGAACCGTTCAGAAATGGGTGAACGGTTGCAGTATTGACCGTGGGATTTTATCGTACCTGACCTAATACTTCTTACCTGAAGATGAAAATTTAAAAATTGCAATCAATATTTGGTTTAGAAAAAATCATTTTACAGTTAATATACAAAAGTAAAAAAAAGTATGTTTAGTTTTTTATTTTTTAATACAAATAAATAACACAAGTAACACAACATTGACACCAAAAAATTTGAATACATTATAAAAAAAAAATGGATGAACATGTAAAATCAATAGTTAACCTGGTAATGATAACTATTGTACAAAAAAGATACAACTATCACAGTAATTGTATGTACACACATAGCTTCAGTAAATGTTACTAATGGCTAATGGTTTTATATAAGAATTCTGTCTTCTAACAATTTTTTTATTTTAATCAGAAATAGCTACGTCACAAAAGTCATTATAAAATATAATATTAATAAAATCATAATAGCTAAATAACTTTAAATAATAAATTGGAGATAATAATAATTAGCTTCAAAGAGCTTTTACCTTTGACTATTGTTTTTAGTAACTATTTTCATGTTTTGTTACAAACATACATACATATGGCAGTGGACTTATTTAGTCATGGTGTACTATATAAAAGACATGAGTTGAAATAGAAACTCGATATGTGTAATGAAGGATTTAACTTGAGCCCTTTCTGAGCTGGTTACTTTTGTAGAATTTCATGTAAAATTACTAGCTCAAGCGGTACTCGTTTTATTCCTCAATAACGTCAGGGAAACAATAAAACGTTTTGAATTAACATATAAACTGAGGGGATGCTTGCGTACCGCGATTCAACCCCTCCCTCCTCCCTGAAGAAAAATGTCACTGACAATGATTCACCAGAGATTGTTTTCTGTATCTCGACCCCTAAGGGGGCACTTTAACATAAATCATATAGATTAGTAGATAGATATACCCTGTAATGTTATAAAAAACAATGAGTCCATTATATCTGCGGCCGAAATGACGCTTTGTTTTCGACCTCCCCTCTGACTTTCGACCCCATAATAATTAAGAACAAAGAAACCGAGTGTATACTATATTAGTTTAGGTTGTATAAATTTAATGACTTAATAATAATAGGACATAGTCAAACAGTCTTTTATAACTCCTATAATTATATAAATTTTGTATGTAGAAATGTTAAATAAGTTTATATTTTCGTTTACATGAATATATGAAGTATCAAAACGAATAGTTTAAATGTAAACAAATAATGTAAAGCGAAAAATAAGAAGCTTAGAATTGTAATTGATAGTGAGAATGAAATTTTTAAGTGTCTAACCTAAAAGCAAATATTTAAAAATAAAAGCCAATTAATATTCTCAAAGACTACATTTACAGCCCCAATTATGATAGATACTTCCTTCGCAATACACATAAGCTTTTGAACACAAAAATTCAAAAACGTTCTTTGACGTCTATGACTTTTTCAACTGGTTGCAGTTACTCCGTTTAATTGATAGTTGAACAAACATCAGTTCATAGGTGTATAGGGAATACGTACAGAAAGTTGTTAGCGACTCCATTTTGAAAACTGGCATACCAATTCTCAAAGTGCGGTAGGAAACTTACCGTGTATAGTCTGATGAGTAACTCCCGCAAATGTAATGTAAATATATAACTTATGCCCTTAATCAAAGTTTGTATATTTATTTTTTTAAACGACAAATTATATTTTGTGACTAAATAAAAAAAATTCTTTATAACAACAGTGTTAGGTAATAATTTATAAAAAAAATCGTAAATAAAAGTACCACGATTTAAAAAATATAAGTGTGACTAGCAAGCTTGAATGTGAAAGTCCATGCAAGTGTCTAAATTAATGCTTTTGCAACCAAACTTCTTACATTTTATGTTAGTAGATATTAGATTATATAATTAATTAAAATTTTCCAGATTTTGGTATTCCTTATTTTTATTATGAATTACGTACTAATGTGTAAGCATAATATTCTGATGTAAGTAATTATTAAATTTAAACGCTTTGAATCTTCACAGACTTTTCTTGTTATAATGTCCTCATTAAAATTGCATTAAGCTGATAATCTTATTCTCATAATAAAAACGTAATGCTGTAAACGAATCTGTAACTCAATTTATATTGCTTAGAAAATCTTTTATGACGGGAATCATTAGTCTTGCCCTTTATCAGGACTCAACAGATACCCTGTAGAGTTATTTTCTTTTTTTTAGCCTAAAAAAAATCAAGTAAATTTAGAATCGTCTCCTAAAAGAAATATAAATAACCATCCTATTGGAATGACGTCCAATCGAGGTTCACCATCTCTTACCAAGTCTACTAAAATTTTAAATTATGGACAACATCTGGATACTATCTCCTTTCTTAATTCACTAATAATTTCACTTTGTGAACTGAACTGTTTCTTTGTAGACATCTTTATTTTGTAATCATATAGAAATAATTTGAAATTATTGAAAGAAACTTCGTTTTGTCTTAGATTATATCTCTACCGTCCTTGTCTTATAATCAAAGAAGAAATTCTTTGGCTTACAAAATATGTACATATAGTAATTCTTTTTCTAGGAAAACTAAAGTATGGCCGTGCTTAGAATAAACTGTTCACCAGATACAAATGTTTTATTTGATTGAAAAGTGTGTTTTTTATTTGAAAAAAATTCAGTTCTACAGAGAATATTACATCCATACATAAATTCTACATTTAGATCTCATATTACTCATTAAATTTACACTTATTCCCTTAATAATAAATTATTTTTTTATTTATATTATATCAATGTCGCAGTTGTGATGCTCTTGTTGTAAATTAAACCATTTATATTTTATATTTATGGGTATCTGGCAGAAATCTCTTCATTTTGTCAGTCTTTGTAGATTTATTGTCGTTGGTTGTTTTGGGCTCCTCGTCTAAAACCAATTTTTTCCCTGTCAAGATAGTTTGTTACAAAAAATAAGCAATGTTTTGTATATTAAAAAGGAAATAATCCTAACTCATTGTTTCCTAAAATATGAATGGTAATAAATTAGTAAATTTTTGTTTTCGTAAAATATAAAAATTATTTATTTTATTACATTCAGTATCGCAAACTTTTATTAAAACTACCAAAATGGTGTGTTGACTAAAATCCGATTCATCTACAATTTGATTAATCTCGCATACATAACAATTTTTATTTAGAGCCGTGAAAAAGCTATCCGTTTTTAGAAACAAAAACATCAAGATTAAAAGCAACAAAAACAAAATAGTAAAAATTTAACATTTGTACATTTCCAATATTATTGTTTCTTTAATCATGCAACTTTAATTACCATTTCTTTAAAGTGAATTGTAACAACCCATATAATTTTTATTTATTAGTTGTACACAACATACAAACTGTGATAATATTAGGTGTTTGATCAATTTTTTTATAAAACCTCTTTAAAAAACTCAATTTTAAATTAAAATTTTAATTAGTAGATATAGAATTAAAAACTCATTTACACGAGAAGGATACGTCTAAGTAACGTATGGAATATCACGTTCAAGTTTTTCTGTCTAATTTATATGTTAATTTAAAATAAACTCAACACTGCTTTCATGTTAAACATAATTTCACGAAGCCTAAGGTCAGTTTTCTTTATACTTATAAATTATTACGTTGATAGACTCATATATGATGTATATTGTAAAATTAATATTAATTTAAAATCTTTATTCTTTCTTAAAATTTTACATAGACTTCGTTATACAACGTCTTCGCCTGAGACGTTACTAAAATTATTTTGAATTACCGTTACTTGCGGAATCGTAGGCCGGAATTCAAGCTTAGTTACATTTTTTTTATATTTCGTTTAAATCATTTATTATTATTGTATTATGGATTTCTCAATTTTGATTAATGGAACAAAGTAAAAGATTATCTCTTGCCATATTCGAATTTTAAGGTCTAAAGTAATATCGACTCTTAGAACATATGTATATTTGTTTCTTAAACAGTTTTTATTATAGATTTTATTAAATTTATAGAAGCGAAGAAGATAAAATATGGAAAGGGTTAAGGCTTACGCTTAGCTTAAGTTTTTAAATTAATCTTCATATATAATGCTGTGTAAACATATTTATAATTTACCCTGACGTTTCGATAACTTCGCATTAATCGTGTTTACGGTGAGACGAGCTGAAAGTGTATGGAAATGAATGTAAAATAACCAGAACGTACGACTTAAATAAGGTACTATAAATTAATTTAAGTATAAAATCCTCCTGAAATTATAATTCGAAAAAAAAAACAGATTACGATGCATTGAAAAATGTTTAAGCAGATGCTTACATATAAAATAGTTAAAATTATCGAATTCTTTAATTTACTGACAATGCAAATCTGTTCCTTTTTAATTAAATTAAAATACAATAAACTACTTTCATCATTACATAGTCGGTTCATCTTCAAAATCCAATACTCATTAACGTCAACATAGAAAAGTTTTTAATTTCCCTGAAGGCATACTTCATTTCAAATATTTTAATCATCTGTATTTCGATTAAATGTTCTGATTCATCGTAGTAAAGAATTCGTATTATTAAAAAATTTATAATAAATATAATTGATATAATTATAAAAGTAATATTCATTTACATAGACGTCCTTTGTCTCTATCACAAAGGAAAAATCACTGAGGTCCGTGGCATTTTTGCTTCTTTACATTTTTGACTTTAATTTGTTTTTCACATCTCAATCTTGGAGTTTTATTTTTATTAAACAATATATAATCGTTTAGAATTAATTATGAAGAAAACTAGGACGATAAGACTGATATATAATTTGACAACAAAGTATAGCTTTATTTAATTAGTTACTTACATTAATTGCTCCGAAAAAAATTATCATTGTGGCATTTTCTGAAGACTTTCTAGAAAGCACAAATGAACTATTAAAATTTGATTATAATAGTGCATCAGTTACTTTAACAGTTTATTCAGGCAAAAATACTTTTATCTTACAATGTAATATGGGAATATCTTACAATTATTTGATTGGTTTAAAAAGCTACTTTGTTTAATTAAAAATCATTTATTTGTCGCACCAAATATATATAGGTGAAGATACTTTTAACGTTTGAAATATTTACCTATTTTTGGGAATTAACCTAATAGTTTGCGCCAAAATGACACAGTATTAGAAAAAATTCTTAATATGTTTAAATCGAGAAATAAAAAATGAATTGTAATGTTTATCTTCAGACGTATTAGAAATTTTAATATATAAATAAGTCGAACAAACATTTATAATCAAATGTATTCTTACGTTGGTTTTGGAAATTCCGTTACGAATAAGATAGGATAAATAATTCACATGCTCATATCTTCAAACAGAAACAATTCTCGCAACAGGTTCAGTCTAAAAGTTTGTTTTAAGCATGTTGATTGTTAAATCCGTTTCCATTTTTAGTTATGCTGAAGAACTGTTCAAGAATTTAATTTAAAATTTACAAACATGTTTCATAACATTTCAAATGTAACCAACAAACAAAATGTTTAAACGATTCGGTAATGCTCTAAATTTTAATAATATAATTTTTTAGACTATAATTACATCAATATAATAATAGATTAAAAAAAAAGACATCTAGCTGAAAGGATTTTCTAAAAAAATCCTATTCTTTCAAATAATTAAACGTTTATGGATGAAAAGTATGATCTAGTATTTTAAAATTGCGTCAAATAAAAATAAAACAAATTTGGTTCCATGAATGTAAACGTAAAGTTCATTTTAGTAACAAAGATAGTATAGTTTTTCAATTGCATATATTTTAATATAACGGGAATAATCACATACAAGTATGTACAAGCAATCGAAAGTAAAACTTAGCTGCACTGTACCACTAACAGTTCAATAAAGACTTGACACTTTCAATGCGTTTAAAATTACACATTATATACTAGACGACCCAGCGAACTTCGTATCGTTCTATAATCAAGAAATATCTTTTACGTTTTTTTATTTATATTTTTGGAGTTTAACTATTAAAGTCATAAATCTCCGTGTTTTGAAGTGCGACAGAATGATTAACATATTAGTTAGTTGT
>DVQO01000631.1:0-14505 GCA_018231785.1 Danaus gilippus | reverse complement strand
TAATTAAAATTTTCAAAAAGCCCGCGTCTATGTTTCAATTCCCGCGCTCTTTCTCATGGTGGCATCAGCTACCAGCTTCCTGTTTGGTTTTTGTAAAGAATATGCAAGGGAAGCAACAGATAAAAAATTAAAAATATATTTTTATAATGATTCAAGTAAATTTATAAACTTTATTCAATTATATAGATTTAGGTATAAGCATTAATATGTAAAAATTTAAATTCAGAAATATTAAAAAAAATTCTTTTATTGAAAATATTTTGTATTAATAATTACAATATGACTATAGTGAAATCATTTAGTCAGTATAAGCATGTTAGTAGGTTTAACGATTATATAAAATCTTTAAAATACGAAACTGCGAGTTGAAAATAATCAAGTTTTGTTTTTTTAATCTGTAAACCCTAAAACTTCTATGCCAAAATATTTATGGAAGACATTGGTGGCGCCTCTTTCTCTTCAATGAGAAAGCATTTAAGGGTACGTTCGAAAACATTATTATATGTTTTTAGTAAGCCATTGATAATTTAAAACTAGCAAAATTATAAAATTAGACTTTTGAATAAAAAAGAGACTTAATTTCATATTTATTTATTGTACATAAATATTAAAATTCCCAAAATTTAGATTCAGGATCAAGATCATAATTTAAAAAAAAAACTAGTTGACGTTTGTGAATTGTTAGTGCTGTTAAAATCCCATGTAATAATTATTTTAAATACTTATCTATATTAGGTATTTTCTACATATTTTGAAGTAAAAGACTGTGAGTACATTTTACCTAATTGAGTTGTTTTTAACAACCTTATTTCCAACTTTTAATAATGGAGTCCAAAATAAAATAAAGTAAATAATTAATTCTAGTTTCCATTCCCTTTTCCGTTAACCATTAGTATCATTATTATATTAAGCATTAATGGTCATAAAATATGTATCTCGGAGAATATAATGATCATCTAATTACCTAAATAATAACTTACATTTAATTAGTAGTATTTAGCTTTTTTTAAGGTCAATGACTACATCCATGGCTTTCTAGATTGTTTTATTTCTTCTTTATTGTACATTAAATGCTAAAAAATTTGAAAAAATAAAATAGAAATAAGATGAATGGCCGTTTTAATTGAATGTTATTGATTGCAGATATACAATAATGTTGCATATGAAGTTGCTATAGATTGCTCAATTTTGAAGTTATTTTTGAGATACAAAGTGTTACATTGTATCTGACATGTGCGAGCGGTACCCAGGATATCTCTTCGGAGGGACTCCAGTCAGCAGCTGGGACAGAAGTTTTAATTCACTAGAAAATGTAAGTATTCAAAGCTCACCACTACATATTAATTTAAATTAATTTTACAGTCAATATTTAAGATTTGCGTTTAAAACCAAGTAATTGAATGAAAGTGTGATAAAACATTTTTAACTTATAGTAACTATAAATTAAAATTTTATGTGTGTAAGAAAAACTTCTCTCATTAGATGTAGCAACTCAAATACTCAAGCAAATTTTTTTCAGAAGTTTTCGTAAATTTAGTAATTATAGTATATAAAAATTATGTTTTTGATAATTTAAAGGAAATGTGCTTGTGTTATAAACTGTCAATACTATTTAAGGTTGTCTTAAAACTATTTTCTTTGATTTGAAACTGAAAACATTATAAAATTCAATAGGGGGAAAGGTGGATAAGTATACAATTTATTGCGAAATCATACTTTAGGTATAGGAAATGGTGCTTAAAATTGTGCAGGTTAAAATTTGAACACAAAGTTTTTAATAGTCAAATCAAATATACATGGCTGTATTAAAAATACTTTTCATAATTTTTTGTAAATCTAGTTGGTTTATATCTAAAGTTCAGTTTTTGTTGTTCCTTTGACCAATGATGAAGGTTTTTTCATTGTTACATTTGTTTTCAAACAATTGGCTTTGCTACCTTTGTTATTTTTCTATTTATGACTAATATTTTATGTAACAAGATTAAAATTGATATGTAAGTATTTATTTGTTAATATTCTTGTAGCACCTTTTGCGACTATGATAATATTATTCTATATTTTTTGTTTTACCACAATATAGATATTGTAATTCTTACAAGAATGTTATGACCATGTTTTATCTATATTTGGGATAAATGTAAAAGAAATTTTTTTTTGTCACAATAAGTGTGATTCTTATAAATTATATATCAAAAAATATTTTAATGCTAGCGTTAAGTACATGCAATTTTATATAGAAAATATCATTAACTTTGGCAGCTTGCCAGAACCTCTTGTCGCCTTCTCGCAAGAACTACCCCCACTGTGGTTTTAGACAAATTGTGGATTTTGCCAGATTAGCATAATAATACATTGTATAAACGTTTTTTTGTATTTTGCAATTAATTATTCATACCAATATCCCAATCGATAACTATTTGGTCTATGATATTCTAAAAAATTTACAAATTTCATTGCCTTTGTTAAAATAAACCATAATATTTTTTGTCTCAAGTTTGCTTACAGTATTGTTGAACTACATGCCAAAGAAATATATCGCGATGTGCATTTAATTGACGTTCTCTGTATGGTAAAAATATATATATATTTTAGTTATGATTTTATATATATTGGAATTGTCCCAGATGATTTAGAACGGAACTTGCCGCATTGCGATTGTGTCTGAAACTGTGTGTGCGCGTTAAAAACTTTTCTCATAAATTTCTACGGTGATACCGTTTTTCTTTAGTACACCATGGAACCGAAATGAGCATAATTAAATAATTTGTCTTCGAAGTTTTTTTGGTCACGATTTATAATATTGCCGTTGTGTTTTTAATGGTAAAAATTTGCTTGTTTTATAATTTTATCTTTAACAGATGATGTTGTCATTCAAACATATAATGTGTAGATAAAAAAAACTTTTGGACCTTTTGTTAATTTTTCTAATTGAACTATTTATTAAGCGCGAGCTCTGTTATATCATCATACAATCAATAATGCAAGGAAATTGCTGGCTCACGTTTTTCTTCCATAACTTATCTTAACTACAGACTTGGCCTTAACGGTTTTGGCACGCATTTATGCGTCAGTTCTCTGGAAATATCGCTCCCATTTGCCTTATATACGTATTTTTCCGTTAGAATAATTCGAGATTTAAATCTAAATCCCTTGTCGTACACAATGTTAGCATAAAAATCCTTTCCACAGATTATAATACTTAAATGGCTTCCATTTTCGCACCTCAATAGTCTGTTAATGATTTGAAGGTTTTCTTTCAGAATTCTTTAATTTAATGCTTCAGATAAAATCAAATCCACGTGCATACCTCCGTGTAACTGAAATCAATAGAACGGTTGATCTTATTTCTGTAATCTCAAACGATATCTCACAATATCAATAAGATATACCCTGAGGACAAGTTATAGGAGTTTTTAATTAAATTACGACTGAATAGAAGTAAATTGCTGACTTCCAATATCGATCTCGCTACTACAAGTTTGCTCGTTTTAACTATATTAACTTTGATGAATTCATCTCGGCGATGCTTTATATATTTATGCAACTAAATAAGAGTATGGGCTTCAATATACTTATTTAAACACCTAATTAAATTTGTGTGGTATATGTATATATTTTGTCGACATCTTTTTAAGTGGAAAACAAAATGAAAAGAAAATTAAAATTGAAAACGATTCTTTCAAGTTTTAGATTACAAAAGAAATTTCATCAAATTGAAATCAAATAAGGAATATACTTTAATATTATTTATTATTACTTGTTTGTTTATTTTTGTAAAATAGTAAGAAATGTTTAATATATAAAATTATTTAGAATTCGCAGTTCGTATATTTCCATTGTTTTGTGTACAATGGCGATCATTTTCTATCGTCTTTCTAGTTCTAGTGGTTTGAGGTGCTTTAGCCAAAGTGCTTCGAGAACGGAACGAGTTACATAAAATAGTAGCACTACAACACCGCTTTGGGTCACGGTCGCGACCCAGTTTTTTGGTTGATTGTAATGTTTATGGTATATTCGTTTTGAATTATTTACTTACTGAATTTCGGAATTAACAGACGCCTACATGGAATTTGAAGACTATATCTGTTTTATGTGTATTAACAGAAAAAAATTCCTTAGTTTCGTTTGACCATTTGTTTAGATAACATTATACATTTCCGATTTATATAATCTTTATATAAATCAATTTATTCTGAGGGATTCCTGTTATATTATAAATATGGTCTATTATTAGTCAGATATAAATATCTAGGACGCGTAGGCGTTGGGTCGGGTTACTTTGATCTCAATAAGAAACTTAAAATGTCACGGAAAATGTCGTACAAGAATTGAATAATCGTTTGAAAGCTTATAAATGTGCTGAGCAAAGGCTTCAATAGTTAGAAATGCTGCGTCACGAAATAATATTGAATGTTAATACGCTAATATGTATATGTACATACTAAATGCATTAGCTATATACTCAATTCCGGGAATAGTATAGAATTCAGTACTTAAACTCGTTCTAATATATTGATATGAAAAACTAAGATAAGAAGATAATTACACTTTTTTACTATGGTTTTTATCTGCGTTCTATGTTTTGCTATAGATAATTAAAAGCGATTTTGAGGTGATATAATACTCTCTCGAATTGAATGATGGGCGTGTCGCATATTGTACAAGTGAATGGCGTCACTGTACTATGAAATTGTTTTGCAGCAAATCCAGCAGCAGTATCGAGGGCGTGTAGGTGCGGGCGTCCGTTGTTGGGGCAGTATGTCAGAGGGAGGGATATCATCGGCGGGAGACGCGGGTAAGACCAACCTGATCGTCAACTATCTGCCGCAGACTATGACGGAGAAGGATTTGTACGCGATGTTCATGTCCATAGGACCCATAGAGAGCTGCAGGGTTATGAAGGATTTTAAGGTTTGTCACGTTTTTCATATTATATCTTAACTTTAGTAAACTTCAATGCACGTATCACACCGTCAGCTCGATAGCATCAAATTATATTGCAAAGTTTCTTAATAATTTTTCTTTGATATAATATAAAAAAAAATTGAATAATATTAATTTTCATAAAACTTCCATTTTGCAGACTGGTTACAGCTACGGATTTGGTTTCGTCAACTTCACTAGAGAGGAAGACGCAGCACGAGCTATCGAAACATTCAATGGATATCAATTAAGGAATAAGAGACTTAAGGTTGAGTTATATGTATTGAAATATAAAAAATATATATATTGTCTTAGTAATAATTTAAATATATATATGTAATATAATTTTCTTTATCAATATATATTTCCAGGTATCCTACGCTCGTCCTTCCGGTGAGGATATAAAAGAGACCAACTTGTACGTGACGAATCTGCCGCGTGCTATAACCGAGGACCAGTTGGAGACGATATTCGGGAAGTACGGCAGAATTGTACAGAAACATATACTGAGAGACAAGAGCAACGGCACACCGAGAGGTGTAGCTTTTGTGCGGTTGGTATTACATCAATTTAATCTTCAATGTTGATAAATACAGAAATATAAATGGTCAGGATAAATTAGCTATAGTAAAGGACTAACAATAACAGCTACTTCATTATGATATTATAGTATGGACACGAGGTTCAGTAAAATGTTGCCATTGATTATAGAACCAGTATATACACTATATTGTTTTGTTTGTAAACCAAATTGATACTGGGGACAAAATTTGCTACTTACTCCACTTTTTTTGGTCCAGAACGAAGCCCTATTTTAACAGTCATTTCAGCTGATATACTATCATTATTATCATCACTTTGACTTAAACTTGACGAATATTTTCCGTGGTTATTCTAATAACACATTATTTTAGGACATACCCTTACATGACATAGCACATTAGATTTGTTTCCATCATTAAATGATTTGATTAATTATTATTTAAAACTGTACATTTCTTTGTTACATTCCAGGTTCGACAAACGTGAGGAGGCCCAAGAGGCTATCGCTGCACTAAACAACGTGATTCCCGAGGGTGGTTCCGAGCCACTATGCGTTAAGGTTTTATTGTTTTTAATATTTATAGTATCTATTAATACACATTTTCGTCATTATATATTATATATGGTTATATACATATATATGTAGTTCATTTATATATGTACTATTGTCATTTCAAATATCGAGTACATCATCCTAGTTTTAGAAGTTTTGTTTTAGTTTATCACGTGTATTTTGAATTCGTTTGATAAATAAACATTTTACCGCCTGCTGGTCCAGTATCAATCAATAAAACTAATTGCTATAAAAAAATTGCTGAGCTGTATCGGTTATGTAGTACGTGTAGAAAAATTTTGGCAAATCAATGAAATATATGATCTCTGTGCATGCAACCAATTGGCTGGGGTTTGGTGGGGGGGATGGAATTAGAGAGCGGGACCCGACACGCCGCGCGTGAGACACCACAGCGACACGGTGACAGACAGACACACGTGTTATCAATATATAGATTTATATATAAAACTGAAATTATATCAACGCCATATTATATATCAAACCAAGTCCACGCAAACAGTTTATACTTTATAATTTATATGTCTTCATTATGATATGATATTGAACGAAAGATGAACTGGTGAATGAGTGAATGAAATGATCGATGAACTGAATAATTGAACACGTTAAACAGTGCACAGATTTAGAAGATTTAAAAGTAATCCTTCATATCTCAGAAGAGACATAGATTAGTACAAAATGAATTATTCAGAAAACATTCATATAAGATTAGGTATACACCAGACAACATAAGTTTGTGTCGACAAACTTCACACCTCATTTTAAAAGAATATTGGAAATTTATATAGTGTGACGATGCAAAATTAGTGGTAAAGACATATACAGTTATTATACTTAATAATACTTATACTGATACTTAAAATCATACATACATAATGATAACATTTTCGTGTAAACACGATTCTATGTGTTTTTTATTTTGTATCTACACTATCCCGATGTTTCCGTTCCCTTAAAATTTAAAGCAACTTTGATCATAGGCAGTCGAGATGAAAGACAGTGGTCTATGTAGATATAAAATAATAAAAAACGCATATAATCCGAAAAATTTAGTATTATGAAATACACGTGACTTATATTTTCTGAAACGTCTAGTTACAGCGTCTAATTCAAGTTGATTCATTATGATCATGATTGATATTGGCGTTGATAATGTTTCTCAATTAATTTCTTATATGTAACATACGTATATATTACATATATCACATATTTACTAATGAAAGTCTCGTTCAGGTTGCCGAAGAACACGGGAAGCAGAAGGCAGCGTACTACGCCGGTTGGGCCGCTGGTTTTCATCACAACAGGGGTAAGATTTAAGGTTATTTAGTATGACGAATTCTCTTCAAACTGTCAGTACTTCAATCTGGTGATAAACGAATTATTTACTATATAAGATACAGACCGAGTATAATTTCTTTCTGTCGCTTGTTCTTTATATTAACTTGGGCTATTTTGTTTTCTGCCGAATAATATAATTTTTGTATGACATTTAATTCTGAACATCCGTGGTTATTTATTATTTAAAAAAAAAATTTTTCGTTCTTTTTGTAGTTCGCTTGAAAGGTAAGTGTTTATTACGCTATTTATTTTATGCTCTTCGACATACAAAAATATATATAATGAGTGTTTTAATTAAATTGTACAAGCGAAATGTTGAAGGATGATTCGCAAATCAAGTACCTATGTATAATTGTATTATGCGATACCATTAGATTTGAAATATAAGTCATAACATTAAATAATATATATTAAGTTCTTAAATTTTGAATTTTTTTCTTTTTCTCGTATTTCTAATAAAAAAAGTATTTTTTTTAAATAAAGAATCTTTATAAAAAATGACATAGTTTTAATTATATGAATATATATACATAATATATGTCAAAGTAAACGATGTGTATATCGCACGCTGCACGGATAGTCCCCCCCGTTATACCGCAGCGGCACCACAGCTTGGACCAGCTTGATATGCTGCACCGCCAGGACTATAACTACATGTACCAGAACAGGTACCGTCACTACCAGCCGGCCTACATGAACCATCGCCCGTTTTGAAAATTGTATTGCAAAAAGTTCCGTCTCAACGATACAAGGATATAGACGGACTGTAGCCGGTATATAGTTGGACTGTAGTATGACATAAATGGACTATATACTCAATTTTATTATTATTACTTTTTCCATTGTTAGTATTTCGATATTGTGATATGGTCCCATTTCGGAAAGTAGTTATCATTTGTATCCTAGGTTTATGATATGCTAGTTTTGATTGGTTAGCAACTTTCATATTAATGTTGTTGTCGAAAAATACGGTTACCTATAAACGAGTGACCAAATTTTAATGTTAAATTTAAGCTAAGTAATAAAAAACAAAAAAAAAAACAAAACCATAGACGGCATAATTTTTTTTTTTGTATTGCGTTGTAAGATGCAGACTGTAATTGTATTTTTGGTTCGTCATTTGATAGTATCGTAATAGAGATGAGTAGAATATGCATTTCTTTGTATCGCATTCAAGGTTTATTTCTATAGAATGCTGTTACATAGAAGAAAAGAGTTTTCCAATAATATTCTAAGAAAGTATCCTATTTTTACTGATAGTACTACTACAACATTATACTACTATAATTTAGTATAGGTTTGATTTTGATTACATTAAGAAATAAAAATTATTGTATTAGATACGAGGTAAAATGATATGTAATACTAGACTTAACGTGTAAGTTTGCGTGTCAATTTGTTTATTTTATATAAGCAACACTGTCTTCTATATATTAATTTTCTTGATTTTTTTTATATGACACAATTTTGAAAATAATGAAACAATATTTTCTGAACGCAGTATGTATGTGTCATCTATTTGGAATATATTATGTTTTATTTCGAAATATTTATTCTTATTTCGTCATCACGTGTTGTAGCTTCTATATTTAATTATTTTTCTCAAGTATTAAAATATTTTAGTATGTGGAATTATCTATAGTAGATGGTGTTGCCATATGACGGCTTATAAACCGTGACGTGCTCAATACAATTTACTAGTCTGTTAAACAGAGATTAAAATTTATATGAAAAATAATATCGCTTCTCTTATAAAAGTAATCTTTAGCTTTGTGAATCTTAATTCTACTTTGTGTTGTAGTTTAGATTCAAAGTAATTCATCATTGCAATAATTTACTATCGATTGTTGCGGGTGGGTAGTTTTACATTTGTTTTTAGCGTTTATGTCTTTGATCAGAGACGTTGCAATTTAAAATACATATGTTTATAGTAATTATTTAGTAACCATTTAAAATAAATATTTTTTGTTCGATGGGAAAAATGGTGTTGATGTATCTCAAAAGTCTCTAGATAATAACTATGTACAACATCGTTCTACTATAACGTAATATTTAACATACTTAAGTGTAATGTCTAATAATTGTGAGCCATATATGATATCTCTTGCATATATTCGTTAGAAATATATATATATTTCTTTAAACATCCGACTTGATACCTAAAAATGACAATATAAATTAATGATTAATATTCTTCTGTAGTTTCCGAGTCTAAGAATATTTTGTTTATTACTTGTGACTGGCGCTGGATGTTTTCGTTTATTTAATATATGTGTATTTTATTAGTGATTTTTTTCGAAATAGTATTTTTTGGTTCATACTCTAGCGCCTGACACATTTGTATTGTGAATCTTATTGTAATTTTAGAAGGTAGGTTTACATTTCAATGGGTAAAGCTGAGTAGAATATATGTTATAAGAAAAAATAATCTTATGACTTGAAACTTATGTTCCAGCGTTTCTCATTGAATACGTGCTTAGTATGATAGTTATAGTTTAATGAATTGTGCCTAATGCGTATTTTCTAAGTCTAAAATGTTGGTGGTCGTTGTTGTTATGGAAATACAAGTTTCGAAGTTAATACTGTTATGTAATAAAAACACTTCAGTGTCATTTTTATCATATGGTGTAAATATATGGAGATCAATTAATATTTTTTATTGACTTCATGTATTTGTAGATTATGATCAGTTTTTAATGGGCATATAGTAATTTCATAACATTATGTTTTTCTTGTTAAAAAGATCGTTTTGTCGTATTCAACGGTCGTTGAAAACATTTCTATGAAGTATTCCAAGTTTAAAAAATATGATAATTTGAAAAAAATATATATATTGAATTGTAACGAACCATTTATAATATTTATATGTTATTTAGACGTGGTTTCTAGTATTTAAGTTGTCTTAATAAAATTGTACGTTTAGTGAAGAGTATTTTCATCATATTTCATTATAAAAAAAAATAATCTGCGATAATCGTTATCTGTAATGGAAACATATATTTTTAAATAGTCCGTTTATTTGTTGGAATTGATGTATGTGGTTGTTAACGGTCTCGAAAGACTTTGATAGATGCAAATTTTTAAAAGAAATAACCGCTTTAATAATTAAAGCTTCTTTGACTTACATTATTCTGTTGCAGATTGTCTGGATGCTCATGAAATATATCCAAATTTTTGATTTTCAGATTAGAGTTTTTTCTTCTTAAAAATCTGACTTTTCAATTGGTCCCATAAAATCCATTCCAACAGATAAGCAGTTTGATGATAACTAAGTACTAGAAATGTAATAAACGTGGTTTCAATGTAAAGTCTCGCATATTTTCCTACATAAAGTTTATTTTCTGACATTTTCTAGATTATTCTGAAAACTTTAAATATTTAGTAATTATTTAAAAATATAGATGTCTGTTAATGTAATCCAAATATTCTTTAAAATTTGTGACATATTTTGGAAAATTAGATCTCGATGTTTATTACCGCCGTTTGTGTATGAAATAATATGAAAAATATCTAACATGTGTAACGTCGACAGAAAAGAAATTGTAAAAGACACTCTTCCAGATTTTGGCCAAACGGTAGACTTATTTAAATAAATAATATTATTAAAATGAATTTTTATTAATATCCAATTCAAAGTATATTTTAACGAAGCTGTTATATTTATGGCATTAATTTTTTGACCATCCTTAGGAGACTTTGCCTGGAACTGTGGGAACTGCATGATGCCGGATGCCTGGGAAAGGTTTCCGTCCCCACCATTGGGAGGCAGTCATCCAACTACTCCCAGGAACGGATGTAGGCCGGGATCCTGCGCCAACACTAGGATATTTCCCAACTACCCAAAAAATTCACCCAGGAACAATAGGGGACGGAACTTCCCCTGGGGTCAGGGTGTTGAAGATAGGTTTAAGGGACAGCGGTGTAGAAACGGTCAAGCGCCTTATTGGTAACGGAATACACAGATTTTTTTGGTAATAAGTATAGTACAAGATGTATGAAGGCATACCAAAGAGAACGAGCTGATATGACTGGTTCTGAAAACAATTTCACATATGTGAATGTAGATTCTCCCCAAGAATATTTATTTTATAGGTGGGGTGATCAGTGTGTACTTCATTTTTGATTGAAATATAGGCACTAAATTGATAGTGCCTTCCTTTAACATCTTACGAATTATAGGGTTCAATGACCGGTTTACTAATCAAACTGTTAAGGAGTAAGTTGAGAAAACGTATAGTTATATCTAAATGGTTATCAATTTACGATCAGATTAAGTGAACATTACAATTTAGTTTTCTTTAGTAATAATGAAACATTGAAACTCCTTCGTCATTGAAATTTATTAATAATTTTATTGGTATTTACTTAAATTTGTTATTTAACAAAATTTATTCTTTCATAAGTCCCTTTCCTTTGGGATAGCATAAACAAGTTGGTATACACTACCGTTAATAACTTCAAACTATTTTTTTCATACAAAAAAAAACAAATTGTGCATGTGATACGTTTAGTTGCAAAATATAAATATCTTTGAAATTAATATTTATTTCAAACTCTAAGCAGTAAATATTTCGTGTAAACAACAATTTAGTCTGCTTACTTGATAGCTTTTTACTATTTTTGTTGGTCTCATTTATAATTTTCATTATATAGATGGTAGAAGATATTTTTATTTTGTAAAAAGCGTTATTGTGTTCAAGTGTTTTGTTATTATAGAATAGTTTTGGGCCACGCGTTTTTTATGTTTACAGAGGTTGAATTAAATTTATTTTTTAAAATGTTCTAAGCTTGATGATTTTGAATGCCTTTCAATGTATTAATCCTTTAAGTGATTTAGTTTAGTTTTTTAGTTATGTCATTCTGTAAAAACGGTTTTTTTCTTAGTGTTTTTTTTTAAAGACTATTTTGTAATATATTAAAAAATTGTAAATTATTAAAATACTAAGCTATAATCTAGTGTTTTTATTTAATAAAATAATTTGGGAGCCTTAAAATATTCTAACAGAGCAAATTATATATTATATATGTAAGCGTGTTGTTTGGAGATTAATCAATTAATTTATAATATATCAAAAAAATATTTTTTATGGTAACTGTTTGTGTCTACTTATAAATAAGTAATTAATCTATTGATGATAAACAATTAAGTATCTTTACAAGTAAATAATAAATAATATAACGTACATAAAAAAAATATATTTTAAACGATTATTTATTGCAAAATAAGGGAATGCAGATACTTTTTCGACTATACAAATTGTTTGTATATAATAGAAATATTATTTCACCACAGCTGTGGAATTATATGAAAGAAAGTTGAATCAGTGTTGTTTACTCTAACCCCTCTCTTCATACTATTTATTTATTTATATTAAACTTATGTATTGAATGATTCAGTCAATATACTATATCTAATATAAAAAATTATGAGATAGTTAAGATTTTCCATATATACCACCCACAAGTATAGTCATGGTAGACTTATGAACAATGAAGAAAATAAATGGCTTGGCGTATATTGGACGTGTACTTGTTGCTATTTCTAGATTTGCTGGTGTTGTGGCGTATACGTCCACGCCTTCCTCCGAGACGAATATTCTTGCTCTCTGTTCAACTGTCTCAACGTACAACGGGTCCTCTGATAGCCCCGACAATTCCGCTTTATCAGGATCAAATATAGTATATGTGCCCATATCGTTCAAAGGAGCGTTCAATACGAGAAAAGATTCCTTCTCAAACCGAGGCAATTTTACAGTTATATTTTTATTTTCTACGTTATTGAAATCACTCTGCAGCTTATCAAAAATATTTTTCAATAATACCGAGGCTAACTGCTTATATACCTCAGTCACAGTAACACCCTCGTATGGTTTTATGATAAGCATGCAAAATTTAGCATCCCTTCCAAAAGATAATTCTGTTACTGTAGCTTTCAATTGTTTTATATCAGAGAAGGGGACATTCATCTCTTGGCTCATTATGTTAACTGGATCCAAAGCGTTCCCAGCAGCATCAACAGAAGTTAGTAAATAAGTATTCGACTGATTAAACGGTGTCGACCATTTGCCTTTAAAACTGAATACATTGCTTAAAATTAAATCCGTTGCATTCAAATCGTTTGGTCCAAATACTGGAATTGGAAATTTTGTAGTTGATTTTATGATAGAGTTCAACAGACGCGGCGCACTTATATCAGCGAAATCCAAAGACCAGATATTTCCCTTCGTTTGTTCCACTCTTGTCACAAAGTCCAACGGTACTTTCAAGCTTTGGTCGCGAAATAGGAAATTTTTTATCATCACCTCAACACCATCACTCGGTTCTTTCAATTTGTTCGTGAGGTTATCCAGATTTTCGAAATAACTTTTCTCATTACTCGCATTTGAGATAAGGGTGCTCTGTAGTTCATACCTCGTAGTACCATTAGCCGCAAAGGCTACTTGTCCCATCAAGCTCCATAAACCAAATGGCGCTAACACTACTTCATGATTTGTTTTACTTTGAGTAAAGTAGACTAATACTATACTGAAATTCCTCGCTGTAGAAGTATAGTCCAATGATTTACTCGCTGCCACAGATAAAATCGATAGTAATATCGATCCAATCATCTTACGATCGAATCTCGATACTCACTGACGACACAATAAGGATGCTCGATCAA
Source organism: Danaus gilippus (assembly GCA_018231785.1). Classification (NCBI taxonomy): domain Eukaryota; kingdom Metazoa; phylum Arthropoda; class Insecta; order Lepidoptera; family Nymphalidae; genus Danaus; species Danaus gilippus. The sequence goes on along the minus strand of DVQO01000631.1, from coordinate 466 downwards.
AACCTGTTTCTATGTTCAATATTATTCACAATAACTAAACCATGCGATCCAACTGTATTTGCTTTATTTATAAAAATATTTTTTTTATGTTGAAGTATGCTTCATTTATTTTACCAAATGTATTGTATGTATAAATGTCTATATTGTATGAAACACAACATAATTCAAGCTGAAATTATTAATTTAATAACCTAATATAAATAACTTAAAAAATTTTTGGTATTTGATACTTTTGGGAATATTGTTTAAAAACAGAAATTGATACAAACATGATAAAAATTTCATATTCATAAATATTTTACACATTATATACATAAAGACCGTACAGTTGCCTGCAGATATATATACACATAATACCTAGTAGTAAAACTTGTACAATTTAATATACATTTTCCTCATATGATTGGTATGTTTTTTGTTTCGAATTGTCTAAAGCTGTTAGCCCTAATGGCTTTTACAGCGTCAC
>DVQO01000630.1:0-14513 GCA_018231785.1 Danaus gilippus | reverse complement strand
TTATCTGTTATAAATTCATATAGCTCTGAATAATAATATATTATAACGATAGCCCGGTAATTAATAAAAGCATATAAAACGGAAGAATTTATTTTGGATTTTTGTACTCTTCTTTTCAATTCTAGTGACTTATTTATTTACAATTTGATAAAAAATGAATGAATTTAAATAATGTGTTTTTTTTTTCAGTTGATACGTTATCCCAGTGTCCCCTTAAAGATTATGATTGTCTGAAAAACCTATTCCAGAAACTCATAATAGAGTACAGTTCAACTGGAGTACCAGAGTATGGAGTCCCACCTTTTGATCCATTTAAAATTAAAGACATCACCATACCCATTCTAGGCTTATTAAATATCACTATAGAAGAAGCAGAAGGCGTGGGAGTCAAAACTTGCATCATTGACAGTTTTAGGTACGTTACAATTTAAATAAAATAAAAATAGTATACTAAGAAAAAAAGAAACTAAAAATATTTTGCTTTATTTTAGGTGTGATATAGAAAAGGGACTAGCTAAGGTTGGCATTACTTGTGATATTGAAGCAAAAGGGAAATTTTTAGTAAGTGGTACAAACCCGATTTCTGATCATGTTTATGCTGGCAAAAATATCAATGGAAATGGAAATGGTGAAATTAAAGCAGGTATAAAGCATTCAAGATTTCGAAATCATTTTTTTCAGTTGCTTACCTACATGGGAACAGGTTTTTGTGTTATTAATTTGCTGACAGTATCTCTGAAAAATAAAACTTTACGTCAGTCAGATCAAAACTATTGGGCCCTTTTATGCTTTATTTGTTTCATATATTTTACCGTACGCAAGGAAGGGATTCATAACCTATCGAAAACTTCCTGCTGGAACAGAATAAAATATTTTTCCAAAACGAAATACTTTGACGCATCAGTAAAAAGAGTAAACGACAAAAATACATGAAGATATCTTCTTTAAAACAAATACAATTCACTTATTTTAAAAGAAGATCCATTTTATTTTTCAAATATTTTAGAACTTAAAAGTTCTGTCTTATTTTTGGATATGAAATGCATTGAGAAATAAATAGTAAATTTTTATTTCTTTTTAGAAAAATTACACATGGACTTAGGATTTCACTACAATTTGGTAAGAAAAGAGAATAATGAAATTTATATATCTCCTCTTTTGGATCAAACTGAATTTTCATGTGACATGCAAAATTTCCATATCTCAGCTGACAACATATTTATAGGAGAGGAAGATGTCAGTAAGTAAAGTTTTAAAATAAATTAAGAATACTTTTAAAACTATGAGCATAATGTTTCTTTAGTACATTTTAAGAAAACACAAATTAAAACATTTTCATTTCAGGTGAACAATTTGTATCATATATAAACGATAATTGGAAGACAATATTGAAGTTATTCGGGAAGACGATATTTGATGTAATTTTAAAGTATTTGCAAGAAATATTAACGAAGCTTGTGGACTCTGTACCTATTACAAAGGTTTTATCTGGTGACATATCACCTTATGTCAAGAACTAAAATAATAACTGTTTTTAAATTGGTTTTTGGGTGATTGTATTAAAAAAAAAAATAATAAGAGAACTTATATTCTTGCAATAACTTTGTAATTACTTATTCAGGAAAATCAAACTTAATTGTTTTTTTAATGTTATGCATTATTTTTGAAATTACTTTTCTAAATGAAAATAAATGTATATACTATTAAGATATTATGTTCATTTCTTATAAAATTTATACCGAATACCTTATGTATATTCAGAAGTTTATAAACTCTTAATATCAACAATTTCCACATGACTCTAATAACAAATGCAGTTATAAAGGCTATACTAAGAATATCTTTATGTAATTAATAATAAACAATTGGAGCCTGCCCCTGCTTTCCTAATTTCAAAACTTTAGTAATGGAATGAATTTTTATCTAATAGCCTTAAAAGGCTGTAATAATAATTTCCCTTTTTATATACATGTTACTTAAGTAATATAAACCAGTTGTTAGTCATACAATATACAAACTTTTTAGTTAGAGTAACTTACTGCCATTTATCCCTTTCAATTATCTTAGTAGTTAAATAATATATTGATAAGTAATATTTAGTATAAAAAAAATTAAAACTGTGTATTACTGTATGCTACAAGTTAGAAAGGATATCAAATAATCGTTAAAATCATCTTTAGTTACCTAGATTTCTGTATAAGTAAGTGAAAAAAGGGCTAACAAACTGTAATGATCTGTTTCGTAGAACGAACTGACTAACACATGTTTGTTTAAAGTTGTAACTTATCCTTGTTCGGAAACCTAAATGTATTTTATAAACCACTACATAAAGCCTTGATTTGTTAACAATTATTCGAAAATATTTGAATATATATTTTTTATTGGTTTTTGCTATGAAGAATAAATAAAAAAAATAAAATAAAATATTACAACAACCTTCAAAATGATTATAAAGACAATATGAATATAATATACATAATTACACGGGATGTCACTTGTTATTAAAAAGAATAAAACAAAACAAGAAATATTATACTTAATACAGCGTGTTTAACATTGGTTGAGTTCATTTTATGTAGAGATTATTATTATTTTTTGCTTTAGTTGTAGGAAATAGAGATTTTACAAAAGATTACAGACCAAGGCTAATTACTTTAGGCCGACGTAACGCATACAGACGATTAATTTCGGTCTTTTAATTAAATTTGGAACAATCCTAGAATGTGTTTGAATAATAAAGCTGGGAGTTGATTCTTTTGCCACAAAGGAAGTAATGATGTGAGAAAGAAAATTTAAGGCATTGAATGAATACGTATTATTGGCCAGCCTCTATGGATTTTGTTGCAATTTTTGTTAAGCTGTTATGATTTTAATTATAAATACATTTTTTGTTATATTTGATATACGGATATTAAATGGTTTTCCCTAATATTACAAGTTAAAAAGTCATCAATAGTGATGACCTATTAAAATAGGAAATAATTACAGCTGTGTTTTTTTTAGGTATAAGTGATGTGTCTGATGTTTTACTATAAATTTACAATTTATTTGTGGTGTTCTTTGTTTCTTGCATGGTTATAAATCAATATGAACACTTTAATGTAACCGCATTCAAGATATGATGCTTAGACCAATTAATATAGATAATTCGTAATTGTTTCTAATCTTTATAATAGTAGCAGTGGATGCTTTAGATTGTACTCTTCTGGTCTTTGTATGTTCCCGTCGATTTTGTTTTGTTCCATTATTTCAACTAAAGATTAAGTACTATAAAAAATAGCAACTCTGGTCGAAATATATCAAAACAATGAGTATATACTTATAGTATTGTGTTAGATTTAATTTGTAGGAAATACTTTTATAATTTAAAATAATTATTATGCTTTGGTATACTTAGAAAAGATGTAAAAAAAAGTTTTTTTTTTCGATTAATGATATAAATTCCCAAATAAAATTTATATACAAAATCTGAATTAAATTTCACCTTACATTAAATCATAACATCTACAGCAGAATGATTAAGATATCTAGTTGTAATAAGTAAGTTTTAGCATTTTAAAATTCCAACTGTTGGTAGGATAAGTTATCAGGTTTCAAACCCAAATTAAAAGCCAACGTTAATTTTTTTTGTCTAAGTTAATGGTAAAATATTCGTAAGTGGATTAGTTGAAGTTGTATGCGCAAATTCTTATAATAATATTGAAGTTTTAGGTATCAATTCCTCAAATAGGTTTTCAAAATAGCTAAATATATTTTATAAACTCAATTACAACCCAAACATACAGAGTTTTAGGATGGTTTATGCTTAGCTTAAGTTTACAAGCCTTGCACGTAAACCTAAGCTAGGAGATATTCTCTTACTGTGTCTACTATTTTCTGTTATAAGTATTGGATTGGGACCGAATGCGTGGAAGTGGGAGAATTTTACTGTGGTGTATCCTATTACATTAATAGAATTATTTTTCTTTAAGTTTTCAGTACCAGCATATTTGATGAGAAGACTCTGTTCCCTGAAGTTTCTGGTAGTTGAGCAATGCACTTCTGTAATAGGATTTTTTATTCGAAGTAGTTATTAATTTTCAAATCTGTAAAACCAGGAAAATCAATTTTATGTTCCATGTTTAGATATAATGTATAGAATTCTACACTTTAGAATCGAAGTTTTGTAATTCAGGAGAGTTACTGCCCCTTTTGAAATTGCTCTGTGAGGAGATGGTTTATTTTTCACATGCGATACATCGGTAAGGAAAGTTCCTCTCAAAGCCATTGGCAAGTTAAAGAAAAATCTGTTCAAGGTAGTAAGAAAACTATTAATAACTATATCAAACAAAATACAAAACAAAAAAAATATCGAAATCTGTCAATATTTCAAAAACATATTGTGTAACATAGAACGAATCGACATTCTGTGTTTATAAGACTCTTTGTCAGCATTACTTTTTTTTTGACGTTACTACTCGTAAATATACATTTATATATATAAACGTATATATGACGAATTCGACAACAAGTGCAAACCCCAACAGTACAAACTTTATGATTTCTTTAACTCCAAATCGTCTATTTTGGATGATAAGGAATACTATAAAATGCAAAAAAATGACCATAAAAATATATTCTGTTCTTAGAACCCTTTTTGTTAAAGTATAATTATTAATTAGTTAATTAAATTCACCCGCTTGTAATAAATACACTGACCAATATTTGTACCATTGGTTTTAATTAATGGTACTCGTATAGGGATTTATTGCAAATTATTATTATTTGATGTTTCATTACTAAATAATATTATACATATATAATTTGCACCAAGTATTTCATCAATGCAAATGTACGTTGAGGAATTGTAAATATTTTGATGTATTGATATCCGTTTATATAATATTTGTTAAGACACGTACATGGTTATGTTATATTTTATTTACGTATCCATAATACAAAGGTCTACAAAAAGTTGTATCCGCTACTTGATTGTCAAAAATTTTATACAAAAAACAAAAGATGTGAGTGGAAAATTACTTTAAAGTCGATTACGAATGTAATAACATTGATACGCTGAATTAGTAGCCTTGTGAATTAGCAGGCTATATTACGTCTTTAAATATTGTGGTCTTATAAAGACGTCTGATCCGTTTTCAAAATGAAAGTATTATATAATAGTCATTTTTCCATATATATGTTTTATAAATGTTTTGATTAACGTAAAATAGAATTGTGAAGTGTCAAATATCGTTATTGTTATATGAATGTTCTAAATTTGTTGGCCGAACATAAAAACAATATATAATAATGTATGATTCAATGGCGCCAGAAGCGTTTTGGGAGATAACAATAAATTGAACAAATTTACGATTCAGAATTCGTTCGAATTTTGTTTTGGGTAAAACATTTTATTGCACCAATTTTACTAATTGTATGCCAGATAGAGACATAAATACATTTATTTCTTGAAAAGGATCATAAAAAATAGTTAAATTTACGGAGTATTATTTAAATAATGACCTGTGTTATATATTTTTTACCTAATTTTGTATATGCGCATCAAATCTTCTTTTAGTGAAATATTTATTATTTAAGCAAACTTTTAAGTCAATAACTATTAAAAATTAATAAGACTAGAAAAGAAAATTATTCAAATTACAGCTCAATAGAAACGAATTTTAACTGTATATATCAATTAGTCTAATTGACTCAAAGGTCATTTAAAGGTAAGCCATAGGTATCAAGAAAGCAACGAAGAACTCTATTAAAATGAACCACAAAAAAAAACGTGGCTAAAATTTATATTCTACAACTAGTATTTATGATTCCTCAAATTTTTTGATAGCTATGTCTTTGTATTTCCTACGTAATTCGAGTTTTCTTTACCCTCCAGAGGATCCTATGTTAGTTGGGTATCCTATATGGTAATGTTTTTTGACCACAAAACACTGTTTTTTTTTAAATGGACATGTTATTTATATAAATATAATAGTTGACTTATAATACACCTTGTATTATAAGACAATTATTGAATTATGTACTTTGTTGTGTATATCAATAAAAAATTGTTCCATTGAAGTTAAGATAAAATATAATAAAACTAAATTCATACAAATACTTCTTTAATATCTGTTTTTGTGCGGACCTTTTTTTGTTATTATTTATCATACTATATCAAAATAAAATTTGCATTATACTTGTATAGTAAAGTTCCTATAAACGTAGCTCTTTGCGTCACGACGGTTTGACCTCGTAACCAGTTTTATGTGAAACGAGTGTGATAAAATGAATAAACCATGATTTATAATGTGGACAAGTTAGAATTGACCTGTGACTTTAATCATACAACCACAACAGGTATCTTTTGTATTTAACATGTTTATCTCTTTTAGATATCAAATCGTTATTTGATATCGTTACGCTCTGCTGATTTCATAGTTCGCTAATAAAGATATAAACCCCAAAAATGTGATTAAGCTATTAGAAACCGCTTATGTGTGTCCAGGATTTAAATTAGGGTTCACAATAGTATAAGAATCATGACATTTTTAAATTATTCAAAATTTCTATAAAAATAATATATAAAAATCATAGAAAAAACTACAACAAACAAACTTATTCATAGCTTATAAGTTTTAGTTCCGTATTTTATTTATATCATAATATACGTCAGTAATTTAAAAAATCAGTCTTGTTGTTTTCCTAGAACCTCTGGTTGGTGTTCAACCGCATTCTGTATATAACTTAACGTATTTTAATATTGTTTGAAAATAAATATATATTTATTTTTAATTAGTGGTTTTGGTTTGACATTAAAAAATTAAAAAAGTGATTTTAAATTTTAAAATAAAAGAGCCTATATTTAAAATTTAATAAGCATATTTTTAGCGATTTCTAATTTTAATATGAAACAATACATTACATTTATTGAAATGTTAAAATTTAATCGTCATAACGATCACATCCAGTGAACTCATAAACATTCCGAAGATGAACCTGTTTATTTAAATTTTATAAGTGGTATCTATCCCTTGATTAATATTTGAATTAACTGATCGAACGAATAGCAAAAAAGTAATACAGCTAAAACAACAAAATAAACAACGTCGCAACAATAATATTATATCATCAAAACAAAGACAAGATAAATTCTTAGCTGAAATGTAATTTAGCTAAGATAACAACACAATGTGCCCGCTAGAAGCGATTATCACTGATGCGCCTGTAATGTTTGAAACTTACTCATTGGTACGTGTGCTGAAATATCTTAGGGGAATTTTAATATTGCCCTGGGAATCTAGACGTATTTAAATTTGAAGAAATATTTAAATAAATATCATGAAAATAGATCATTACAATGATTTTTATATTCGTAGCAGTGAAAAGTGTTTTACTTCGTAAAATTACTAATTATATTGAATTTAATGAATAAATGTTATAATTGTTATAACTTTAATATTTTCTTTCTATCAGAGTCATCTATTCATCAGAGTAATTTATTCTAGAAATAAACTCTGATGACTTCGATGACGAGATCTAGATCTATTTATCTAGATGACCTCATTTTCTTTATACTTAATAATAATATTTAGAAAATCAAATGCTTTAGTTTTTTTTTTATATTAATGTTATTCTTTAAAAACCCAGTTAATACTAAACAGACTATACACTTTTATACTACATGTTTCTAATGTTCCTGTATATAGTTTATTTACCTCATATCTTTAACCGTCTAAAGTGTGCAATACTAAATATGGATCTTCAATTTTGTATGTAAAAAAAGATATATATTTACAGCATACGCGCCTTGAGATTTAGAAGCGCAACATGCTATCTCAAATCATAAAAATATACATTCTATGAACCATTTTATTGAAATATCACGCATAGTTTCGATTTAAACCAAATTAAATAGAGTACTGAAAAATATGTTTTTGAGGACCTATATCATTTAGAACAAAGATTACATAAGAAGTAGATAAGATTTAACAAATACCAGTATACCGTTTTTAACAAGTCTATTTTATGTATTTTTACTACTTCAAGCATTTGACCTTTGAGTTTTATAAAAGATAATATTTCACCGTATATTTATACAAACAAGATACAAGATTCTGTATACTACCATAAACAGGTATTGCATTTTTATTGGTTTTTACCGCCTTGTAAGTTCCAATAGCAAAGGATCTTTGTCTTGCATTTTGAAACTATTCCTATGTCAAAGGTTTTAAAAATTTTCAATATTTTACCTGAACTACCAATTGTATCAGCAAAACACTTTTATTCAATGCGAAGAAATTAAAACTTTATTATGTTATTTTTACTTGAGACAATTTGTGACACTCTATTTCAAAAAATTAAAAGCTGTCATTGCAATACGTTGAAAAATTAATATGTAAATTAAATTCTTGCAACTGTACTTGTATATTGTAAGAGAAGAAATATTATTAATGTAATAATAATTATAATAAGTAACTAATGAAGCGAAAAAAAATTCTAGGAAGAACAATAGTCCGACGATTTCTTACATGGTAGATATGTGATGTAGTTTTATAATGCAATACCTTATTTTATTCTAGATATTGGCGTCTATGACATTCTCATAAAAATATTTAATTTGTTTTTTTATCTATTCTTAAATATAAATCCAATTAATGACTCGTTTAATAAGATAAAATACTAAACTAAAAGTTTTTTGCTCCGAACTGAGGAAGTGGCCGTGGCCGTTTTTATATCTAAGAAAGATTCTATCTACAACAGATAAAATATAATCAGTAATCACCATGGCCGCTTATATATCGGTTAACAAGCACTATTTCGAGTTTGGGAAAGTTATTGTTATCTGTAAAATGCCCTATTTTTCTTTTAATTTCTTCTTTACACCCGACAGTATGAAGAGGGAAATTGTGACATGTTTATCAGTGTAGCGAGCAGCCCACTAACAGTTCACCGTGTCTTGTGTCCGTTTTGGTCCAGAAAAACTCATTGTTTTTTTAACATCAAAGTAAAGTTGAGTGGAAACTTGACCTAAAATTTAAAAATAAAATATAGAATAAAAATTCTCTTGACAAGATCGGGTACCCAGTACTTTACTAATTAAGTTATCGTGCCCTGACTCTCATAATTGAATACGTTTTTTATATATAATCGTAATATTTGAAACGGAAGTGCTATTTATTAGATTTCATTTGCAATAAAATCAATATTTTCTTTATTTTGCCGTATCAAAGAAAATTTTCACATGCCGCAAAAGATATTTAATTTCTATTATTATGTTTTTAACCGTAAAGCAACTTTGAGCTAATAATAATTGAATAAAATTTAAGCAGGAAAGATGGCATGAACTAATCATCGATATTATTAGGATTAGGAACCACAATACCAAAGCCGATTATGTTGTTGTAGTAGTTTTATATTTTAAAATGACTAATTTGTAAGGATTGTCGATGAATTTCAGGTCGCTAAAAGGGAATTGGCTATAGGGAACATAATTTGTGAGAATTTGATGTTACATATAGGTAAGGGAAATGAATTGATTAGCAAGAGAAGTAAAGTAATTTCATGTTTTTCCAAGTACAGATGACTGCTAGTTTAAGTAACACCAAAGCCAAATACACTGATAACATAGTAGTGGAAGCGTCTAACAGAGGATTGCAAGACGAACAATTTCATTAATGAAGATTATGTCGGGAGTACGCTAATAAACTGATGAAAAATTTGTGGATATGTTACCGAAAATGTATGAAATCAAGGAATTGTATACAATTCCTGGGAAATGTGTACAATTCCGATACTATTTAGGAAATGTATAAAATATTGTTTGAAAAACTATTTCATTCATAGATATCCTAGGAAATGTATAAATTTCCTCGAAATTGTATATAATTCCAAAATCGTATTAAGAAATGTATAAAGTAAATTCTTTCTGCAATAAAACACGTTTTTAATAATAGTTTTTTATAACAATTACTGAAAACATCGTTTGAGAAACTTAAAAAGGTGTGCTAGGAAATGTGTAAATAACCTCGGAATTGTATATAATTCCAATATCGTATTAGGAAATTTGTAAACTAACTGCTTTCTGTAATAAAATACTTATTTATCTCGTCTGTCCGTGATCACGGTTGCTGTAAAGTAATCGAAACGTTGGGAGTATGTAATTTATAATCAAAAATAAAGTCACGTAGTAAATCCGAAAAATATAAGTTCCATTTAAATGAATACTCGCGAAAATCTTAGATCTCACTCATTGAGACAATGGAGTAACGGACATATCGTAAAATATAAACTAACCTAACCTAACCCACCTATCTCCTTGTCCCGCTGTCCCCGCCTACCCATTAATATCTCAAATATTTTACATTTCCGATTGTTATTTAGGATATATATATATATTTCCAAGGAAATGTGTATAATGTAATTTATTTCACACATTTTTTTTAAATATATTTAGAGATCACATTTTTTTAAATATCCTTTTGCTGTTAATTTTTTTTTCACTTGTTTGTAAGCACTATTGGCTTTAACAGCGTCAGAGGTAAGGGTGGGTAGTCCGAATCCGATCTATCCTTGAAATTCTCAATTCGGCAATAGAGGGTTTCATCCGATAAGATACCCTTGGGACTAACGTGGAGCACGTTAGCACGGTATCTCTGATAGAAGAGATCTTTTCTTACGCTTAGAAATTAATTTTATTGCAATCGGTTATTAATATATTTATTGTTTTATAATCACAATGCAAATATATTTAAAATAATTTTATCTTACTATGGAATGCTATTTAGAAACGGGATTGTAATATTTTAGACATTACTATTCATAAAGGCAGCAAAAAATCAGGCTGAAGTTCAGTGAGCGAAAATTTCCTGTGTTCAGCATTGGTGAAGCAATTTTTCTCATCGATTATCCACTAACTATTCAGTCTATTGTCAATATTATACGTAATAAGAGAAAAGGAAATATCTTTAAACCTAATTATCTTTTCAAGTTCTCTTGTACGAAATAAAATTCAATTTCATACTTTAGAATACAGAATTTTCTTACATAATAACATTGGAAAAACTGTTCGAGTGATATTTGATCAAGTGTCAGTTGGGATTAAAGTAAAAAACAATAATGTCTTGATGAAAATAATAAGCTTTATATGTATTATTAGTCCGTCATAAAAAAATATATAAATAGAATTAACAAAAAATTAAAACAGTGTTTGGAATGGGCCACCTTTATCACTTAGGGGTATAAAAATAGTTTGTAACGATATCAGAGGGATCGACCAGGGAGAAATGGAATCTACATATACAATTTTACAAAAATCAGTTTAGCCGTTTCTGAGGGGAATAATTGTATTAATATATAATTATTAATTAGCTATGCTACAGGGAAGCTAGATAGCTTCTTTGTTGCTTTTGGCTCTATTTATCAAATTTTAACGTAGGTACATATTATTCAGCGAAATTAATAGAGATAATTTTATTATTTTAAGAATCTACTCATGACTAATTTAAAAATAAATATGTTAAGGCACTTGTGTTACTATAAAATCTATATTGCCGTAATTCTAACTTCATTTTTTAACTCCGCATAATTTTATTTGCCACATGACGTTTACTTGCCTCTAGTGGCGCCCTTACAAGTGTGTCGTTTACTTTTTTATTTACTTTCGAGAATTTAACCTATGAAGTAGTAAAACTTTATAAAGTGGGTACTATATCCTGCTTATACAAATAATAAGTTATGATATACACTAACAAATATATGTTAATATATCGTATCCTCACAACTCAAGATTGATCATATGCTTCATACGATATTTACTAGTTTTTATTTACTATTAAGAATTGATTAAAAATCAAAAGTAATTAAAATTAAAAAAGAAATATACGTATACCTTTCAAACAAATAAAAGAAAGTAAACAATATGAAACATTAATATTAATCAATGTAATTTTGTATAAAATGTGTGAGTAACGTGCCAATTACAGGAGAGTGACGCAGCCTGTTTGTGCCGTTTTTCTAAAGATTTTTCCTATAATATGATAATCGCACCCTTATTGATCCCTGTTGTGGAATCCAGATTTTTTTATATTTATTGTTACTCCTTTTCATTCTTTTCTATTAAATAATTTACATACTTTTCCTATGAACATTATTTTCTGTATATTCATACAAAGAAACAATATATCATGTAGTTGTATTTTAATTTTTAAAATACTAAGCAACCACATTATAATAATATTGTAAGCAAATAATATTGAAAATATGTAAATTATAAAATCCTGTAGTCAGCAGAAGCTACAGCATTTTTCACGTAGATTAGTATCAGCTGATAAATTAGTTTTTTATTGTCAGTGCTTTACTTTATCCAAATTTCTATGAAATTTCAAGGTACCGTACCACTCTATTACAACTCAAATTTATTGAATAAAAATTCAATTACTAGAAGTCTTTTACAAGAAAATTGATGGAGTACATATAATTTTTGATAGAATATGGATAATGTTTGAGCTGGACCGATCGGAGTAGAGTTCATCTCTTACAAACTAGGGGTTTAGTAGCTGTTATAGATGCGAATTTATTGATAAATAAATAGACAACCCCATTGGTCATTGACAAATATTAATAACTTAAAAACTTTTAAAGTTGCAGATGTTTACATCGACTCAACGTACAATTTGATGGTATCAACTGAGTTATGAACGTATTTCATTATTACGAGTATTTGTTACATATATGTATAAATTTAATATGTGCAGTATGTTTAATACGAGTATGTATTATTTACTCTGCTGGACCTTGAAATCGGGATGCAATGGCTGGGCTCACAAGATGACCTGAATCAAAAGACTCAGTACCAAGGTAAATTCACTCAGAGTTTTAATATTATATTTATAAATCTGCAACGCGAACGTCAGATAATCATTTATAAATACTTTCATTATAGCTACTCCGTAATAATATTTTTAAAATCTTATTATGTCTTATATATATCATTATTTTGTTGTTAACCTAGAAAGCTTTTATTATGAAGAATCAGATAAAGAAAATGACTTTCAAATTTTCCTGACAGCGTTATTACGCTCAAATTTCATATCGAGGTCGACATTTCACTTTATCATGTTTTCACGTCAAGAGATCTATCAATATGGCGCCTAATTGTGTCATGTGATTGATAACTCTCACTTTTTTATTTCAACTGTAATTAAAACGAATGGAATGAGAAATAATAATTATTATAAAGTAGAGATTGAAAAAAAAAATCCTTAAAAGTATTAAAAATAAGTGTGTGTTAATAGTTATATATTTTTTAAATTGAATCAGGAATTTAATGCGACAAGAGAAAAAAGGTAAAGTTTTAAAATTGTTTGTGACCGTTTTAATTTTAATTTTATTTTTTTATGTGAAAGGTGGCAAAGAAGCAGACGGCCTACTTGATGGGCAGTAGTCACCGTCGCCAATGCAACTCACTCATTTACTATCGACTACTTCACGCCGATCTTCTGTGAGAGGGTGGTACTTCTCCAGTTGAACCAGCTCATGTTCGAGCTGTAGATGTTTGACCACAACTAGGCTCTACAAACAACAAAAAAAAGGTTTATTTTTAGTAGGAAAAAAACTTTTTACTCTAATTCTAATGTCTAACACACTTGATTCTCATTAATGAAGACTATCTATGTTACTACAAGCTATGTAGTAACATAGATAGTCTTCATTAATGAGAATTTTATTCCAATCCGTTTCATATGTATCTGACAGTGAAATAATTATAAGATATTTTATTCAATATATTAAAAATAAAAATAAGATGTATTGTTTAAAAATCTTTTTATATTATAAATATTTTTAAATAATCACATATTTATAGAAATGACTTTACAAAGTATTAGTGTCTACTCGTATAAATATTTTTTACACCTGTATTTATTATTTTGTAAAGACTGTATGATACTGTTTAAAGGGTAACATTAATTTATCATTAGGTACTATAATAACGTAGTAAAATATTATGCTTTTATGTATTTCAACGATGGAAATAGCCAACAACTCATTAAATCATCTGAGAAACTACTACAATTAGCCTGTCAGTCATAATTTAAGAATCCGAAAATATTAGTTTCTTTTTAAAATATAGTTTTTTGTAACTTCAATTTAATTCAATAATATATTATTACTAAGGGTTAAGTTTAAAAATATATAAAATAATACAACGTTTCTTTAGACTCTTTTGTATCCTTTGTCCTGAGAGTCGCCCGTATAAATGGTCTACTATTTATCAGATCTGATCTACATACTCATAATATTTGCATGGTAGTACGACAATTATTTTTTAATCAGGTTCGACATTAATGAAATTGAAGTTTTTTCGTAACAATAATTATTTCTGTAATATGTTTGAGATAAAACCACCATACTCTTAATTTTCTTGCAGGTTCAAATCCAGCTCGTGTCGACGAATTTTTCATTTTATAACTTTTAATTTAAATGTAAACTCGACATAGCTATAACGTTAAAAAAATATAACATAACATATAACA
>DVQO01000629.1:0-14521 GCA_018231785.1 Danaus gilippus | reverse complement strand
TTCCTCCCCAAGCAAGAGAGTATGCATGAAGCATTTCCCCACGATAAAAAAAAGGCCACCACTGACTTACCCCTCTACAACATCAGAGGGCAAATCAAAGTTTCTTCACCATATATCAAAACTTTAGTTTTAATTGAGAAACTGATATCCGAAGAATATCCTTCTCCATCATTAGCGTCTATGAAATAATTTTATCAATTAAATTTACAACAAAATATCTAATTTAATTCCAAGAAATTAATTTTCTAAGAAACACAAGAGTATAATAAACAAAAATCTATTATAATCTACAAAATGAAGATGAAATTCAGAATACATTTCAATACTTTTTTTCCTTATTTAATTAATATAATAAAAAGTATTTAAAAGGTAGCTGAAATTATTTATTTTACACGATCTTAATCTCCATATAAATAATTAATTGAAGATAAACTTTAAACAACGCCAGACACAACAAAAACAAGCATCGAACAGTAACTGTTAATAACAAAAATGTATTTATTCCATGGGGGTCAAAGTTCAAGGGTAAGAAAATAATTCCCACTCGTTGAAGGAATGCGTAACGTTGATAACATTATTTTGCTTGAGTTAGGAAAATGAAAATAATCAGAGATAATAAGCTGACAAGGATATTTTTACAGCATTAGTCTTCGTGAATAGTTTGCTTATTTTAAGTAACTTTTTTCTGGCTAAATATGAATAGAATCATACAACTTACACACTAAATGGAATGATAAAATTTTGAATATCTCTAAGTGTTCATGTGAAATTCAATAATTGTATCCATTAGACTTATAAATAATTATTTTTATTCATAAAATACTTATTTCAGGTATATGTAAAATATTTACCACAAAAACGAATAACATAGTAATAAACATATGTGTCAAATTTACAATATGTCAGATGTAGGCTTTTGTTAAATCCAACTACCCTTAATTACTGATTCATAAATAATAGGAATTACACCGATTGATAATAAATGTCTGTATCATAGTTAAATAATGTAATTTCCTACAGTGTACGTGTTTCTGGGTGAGCATATAGCGTTGGTGGATTTCGTGAATGTTCTCCATCGTCGTGGTCTCCTAGCTAATGGTGAATATGCTGTTGTGGCGGTAGATGATGAGATCTACGACCCTAACGATGCAGCCATCACACACGCAGGTAAACGCTTTGCAAATTATTATATACAAATTAAACTACACTATCACATTGAGCGTTAGTTATTTTGATATTGTTTTCCCGTGAAAACAGAAGTCTCAAAGCAATTGAAAAGAATAAAAATGTTAACAACTTCTATGTCAAAACTTAATTTTATATATTAAAAGTTAAAGACGTTTAAAAATCTTTGAAATGTTTTTAATATTCCACATTATACAATTCCTCTGATAGTTTTGTTCATAAAAATATTTGGTTAGCAAAGATTAATAATTTAAACATCAAATTCGCATTAGACTTAATGTATTATAAGTACACAATAACGTTAAGCTTAATTGATAAAGATGATTAAGCCTAATTTATTGTATCACGAGTCCTTTTAGGGATAATCTTCTTATATGAGAATAAACAAAGCTTCTCAAAACAGTAAAATATTTTTATTAAACTAACATCACAAAATTATTTAATTTAAGTTCATCGATCGCTTATATTATAAATAACATCTGCTATGTCTGGAAGACAAAGAAAATTGTTTTGAAACATTACTTCATATTAGTCTAAGGATTTGCTACTGTATTTTTATCTTCATGGAACGAATTTCTTTCACGGGGCTTAGAGTCGAAAGAACTGACGGTAAACGTTGCGTGAAAGAGGAGCTTTAAATCTCTTACAAGCGACGATTCATTTGTTTTTCTTTCTAGCTGACTGTATTTTCTACGGAAATATAGATGCGTCTTTATATCAACAGTAAAAAGATGTTAATATAATTTTATAAATATTAATTTGAAATTTTTAAAAGAAAAATGAGTATTTTTATTTCTTAACAAAACCTATCTATAATACTTATGTTGCAAATTTAATAGTTTATTGTTTTGTTAAATAATATGTCTTGAGTAAAATCAAAGGAATCAATGCTATCAATAAACATTAACACTTCTATAAACGGAAACATAACATTAATATTAGTTTGAAATAAACACAGAATAATGAAAGATACGCACAGAGAGGGGAAATTATTTACAAAGTTACATATTCATTTTCTCTTGCATATTAATTAAATATTTTGCTGACCGCTTTAACATTCATTTAAAATTAAAATAGGATTTTTAAAATTAATAATTAATGTATAATTATTTGTATTGACTTAAAAATATTGCTAATGAGGTAAATTCAATTTCATCCAATCGCAAATTTTATACAAGTTTAAATTAGACTAAAGTTTTCGGATCATGTTGCTGCAAAGTATCGTGAGATGTAAAAATAATGAAGTAACGCTAAGTGAAGTCTTAGAACTCATTAGCATTTCTTGATCAACATTAATTAATTTCAATTTACAACTGTCTACAGACCTTAACTGTAATAATTATTTATCTATAGTTGGATATTAATTTGTTTTAGATCATCTCATTCAGAACAGCAGCAGCGATGTTCTGGCCTTCCGTCAGGTCTTAAAACTAACTCCCTCTCATCCAACGAATCCACAATATCCGTGAGTACTGATCATGAATATATACAAGTGAATTTAAGTATAAATGGATGGTGTGTATGGATGTTTGTACATAAATGTTTTGAATGCTAAATGGATTTAAATCAAACTTCAAAGTCAAAGGTCAACGTAACATATTTAATATAATTAATATCACAATACCGTCTTAATCCTGTTATACAATATTTTGTATTGTGATTGATGTCAAATATTTTTTTGTATACCCGCATCATTTTCTTTTTTCTAAATCCAATTCTGAATATACGAACGTAATCGTGGGTGAAAACAAAATAAAATTATTTAAATTTTACTAAAAATACTCGTGTTATATTCAAAGACTTAAATGATTGTTCAATAATAATGACTGCAATAAGTTTAAGTATGTGACGAACGTAATCAAAAATATCATATATGTTTTTTAACAAGTTACTCTTAAATAACATCATAGTATAATAGTTATCTTTGTACGTGTATTTATAATATACGTCATAATAATATTTGTTAGATGAAATATCCATCACATTGTATTATCGTCAAAACAGGATGCTTTGTCAAATGATCCGGAAGCTTTCAGCGACGCCTCCATTTTGTGTTCCGAACTATCATAGGATATTTGAAGACACCTCAGTGAGTACTTCTTACATTTTGTTTATTTTTATTCGCAAATAAATTTCGCTTTTATATCAGAGGATCAAAAAAGCCTTTTATGTTACTTCTACTTGTTTGGTAATGTATTGATTGATTATGTTCTTTAAACGATAGATAATATATGCGATAGTGAATATTTAGCGAATGAAAGAAAACTATGAAACTAATATTTTCGGATTGACTACGCGATTTTTTATTTTTGACTTTAAATACATACACACTGAGTATGAGTATGTACTACATGAGTGTCACTCACATCTCGTCTCTCCGAAACGTCGGGAGTTTGTAGTTTATAGTAAAAAATCGCGTTATAAATTCGAAAATATTAGTTTCATTTAAATGAGTACTCTTGAAAATTTTAGATCTCATTAACAAAATAATGTACTAAAAGTAATCATTATAACGACATAATAGAATGTGTAATGATTAAAATTTTTATTTAGACTAGACACGGTTGTTGATGAGAATTCCTATGTCGACAAAGAAGTGCTCTGATTCGTTCTCAGTGGTTCGTCTAATGAATATCGTTCCAATTGTTTTAAACCTAAGCTTCGTGTGTAATTTCTTCCGGATAGGTTTTCTTATCAAGAAATTCCTTATAGAATTCGATGAAACTATCTGATTTTAAAAGTACATACAAACAATGAGATACAATAAATACATATATCGCTCGAATCTAAATGTATATATGTATTATTTTAAAGATTGTATGAAATATAAACTAAAGTATAGTATAGTATAGCATAGAAATATTAAAAAAGATGTATAGATTATATTTAATATTTAAATGTGATGGCATTTAATTTTGCATCAATTCAAACCAGAGCTCGGATATTTCATGCAATAATGACAAATTAATTAATTATTATGTCTATATTTATTAACATTATTATGTGTACATATGTATATATATGCTTAATTTAATATATATGTAATTATGCTACAATTTTACTATAATATATTTAAACGAACAATATGTAAATAAATTTATTTCAGTGGAAATTTATTTATTCAATAAAAAAAAACATTTTTAATTAATTCTGGCACGTGTAATTTCATGATTTATGTAAATGGATTTTAATTTCTGTTCGTTTGTTGATCGGAATATTTATAGTAACTTTATGTTTATGTTTAACAAAATTCGAAACCCGCTCAAGGAAGAGAAAAGAAATTTGTAACTTTTTTTTTTTGCTTTTATCAAATGTCCTTAAATGGACCTAGAAATTTGTTCATAAAGAGTCTTTTTTAATACTTTTATCTCTATATTTAATCTCTCAAACAGTAATAATCAAGATTCTATAATAAGCTCGGTAGACTGTAAGATATTTATGAAACATAAGTTAATTTCGATATTCATTTTATAATTCACGTGTAAACGACTAGCTTAAATAGTGTAACGATAGCTCTAGACTCCTATAAATATTTTAAATAAATTTTAATTTAATTAGGTATTGTTATCACTACATAATAATTAATAAGACAATACCAATAGTTATCCAAATAGTTCTATTCCACGAAATATTCAATATTCATTCTACTCTATTCAATCATTTGTACATTTATACATGACAATTTATCGCCTTTATAAAACTACCTTTAGCGTTGAATAATGTCATTATTTCAAATCATACAAAACCATCTACATTAATATACTGTAGGAAATAAATTGGTGATGAATCGTATATTTTTAATAGTAATTTTATTAAAGAGTTCAGCTCGCTTCACTGAGAAGTTATAAATCCATAGTTCTACCATATTTTTCATTGACAAACTGTTGAGATGTCTATGGTACAGGTGCCGATAGAAGCAGCTCATCTGTACGATGCTGTAACGTTATGGGCCCACGCAGCCACCGCGGCTACAAACCACGGCCTATCACTCACGGATGGTGCCACGCTTATGAAATTACTGCGACCCACCACATACAGGTCCATACAAGGATTCGATGTAAGTCAATTTTAATACTTCTCTAATATAATCACTACTGTTTAGTACTTGGGTCTTTGTTAGAACCTACAAGTATCTTCGTATAACAAAAACTTCATTTAAACATAACATAAATAAAATGTTTTTGTGGTTGAAAAAAAAATACACAAAATTATATTGATTTACATAATTAATTACCAAGGGAGCTGACAAAATTAAACAATATTTTATCTGTCACGACTTGAGTTTCTAGAAGATATGATTTATAGGTTTTGATTTAAAAAGAGATAAAACAAATTGAATTTATAAACACCTATAAAGATTTTAATGATTCGTCGCAAGGATAGCTAATATTTCTTTATTTTTAATTAATGACTGAATGGTATGCTTAAACGTCATTCTTCCTGTGAGTAGGTAGAAATAAAGTGGGTGATGAAGGTACTACCTAATTAACAGGCTATTCAAACAACTCTTAAAGACTCCCAAAACTATGTGGAAGAAAATGCAGAGGCATGGAAACAGTTTCTATCTTTTGCTCTGCATAGTTTGATCTCTGTAATTAACCAATATTCTACTTGAAACTAGACTGTCATTAGATGACATAGAATACATGTAATAAACATAACTATTTTAATGTGATTATGATTTATAATATTCAAAACCTTGATATTAGTTTGAGATATTTCCTGAACTAATCTAACAGGGAAATCTAAACAACCTGAAGAGATTCTAAGCTTTGACATATTAGAACATACGATAACTAGGTTATAGACACAGTAACAAGCAAGTTATAAGTGGAATCGAGAGTTAATAATATGTTCATATAAATATTATTAGGATGCAAATTGTGATTTTGTATTGTGACAAACTTAAACCTACTACAAAATTAAAGAACGTGTTTAGTTATACTTTAAGCTGACTCATTGAAAATGGATTTACGAAATAAGCGAACTAAGACTCCAAGTAAAATAATAGGGTCGCTATTTAAAAAGTATAATGAAATTTTAAATTCATACAGAAACCATTTTTATCATATGACGTTATGTTGTTTAAACTGTAACTTTACTTTTTAGTTTATAAACGTGTCATGTAAAAAATTGAGGCAATTATTTAATAGATAAAGTACAAAAATATTAAAATGTTTCCAAAGTTACACGGATATTTAGAAAGAATAACTATAATAAATAAAATGCACTTTTGTTAGTTTTAAATAGACTCTTGACGGAAGATGAGGAATTTGGTACATATATATGTATATTATATCGAATTAGTTACCTAAGAATTGTAATAACAAAGATACGGGCAAGACCTAGTTATGCTTTAATTAATTATATTTTATGAAAATGACTCACCCAATTAGCTTTATGGACCTAGAAATATATATATATATGTATATATTATATTTAACAACATAATATGCACGTAATAACAATATTTGTCTTTTGATATTTTATTACAGTAGGATGGGAAATCTATTTTTAATTCTGTGATTTATAACAATAAGAACTTTATAAACTATAAATACGCAGCTAGAAAACTTTTCTTTAAACTTATAGACTTATTTCAATAGTTGTTTATAAATAAACACGAGGTCTTTTTATTAAGTAAACGATGTGATAAGGATCCGTAAATTTACCAGTAAGTACCACTACAATAAAAGTTCCTGAAACTTTAGCACCTTTTAAGATTTCTTTGAGAAAAATATAAAACAGCATATTTCTATTATACTAAAGAGTACAGATGGAACGTTTTATTCATAATTAATAACTGCACCAGACCATGCTATTTACTTAGCTCCTTTAAAAATGATTGTTTTTTATTAAAAGTTAACATAGGTAAATAAAATATAAAAGATTTTTATTCAACACACAGACTACGAAAAATTCCAGTTGCATAACATTCGCGTTTGTGAAAAGTTTACATTTATTATATTTGACTTAAATAATAGCGGCAAAAATTTAAGAAAGACAACTGTTAACTTTAAAAATAACGTTGAATTACTACCGCAGAAAAACCTTGATATACTCGTATACCCGGATAGAATGTGTTTTAAAATCCATCGCTTATCATAGAAAAAGTTAAAAAAATACAAGGAAGTATAACACGGAGGGAATATATATTATTTAAGATGCCAAACTATAGACAAACTTTATAACTTATGAATCATGAAAATTCAATCATACATTATTTTATCCCAACAGTAAGAAACAACGATATCTCTAAACCCATAAAGTTGTACATGCATTAAACTATTAAAGACCTCTAACAGATCTGATGCTTCGATACTCATGACATGGTATTATAAGAAAATATTTGTACATTTTTTGGAATGAATAAGTTGGTAACGACAGTGAAAAATAAATTAACGTTGAAAAAGTAAATATGACGAAAACATACATTTTCTGCTGAATTTTCATCCTTACTAAACCTTAGTTTACAACCAATTGAACCCCAAGGCATCGAATTAATCAAATATGTATAGTTTTATTTAACTTTTCTGATTTTCACGAGATAAAGTACAACATAAATAATAACAACGAATATTACAAATAGTAATACAGAGCTTTACAGGCGATTCACGACACTTATGAAAATATGATTACATACAATAAAGACACATAGAAATACCTTTACCAAAATATCTCAAGTTAGTTTTATTAAAATGTAATAACAAGGACATCTAACTAAATTCAAGCAATATGTTATACATACATGAGTCATATAAATATTTGACATTATTTTCATCATTCATAATCAAAAATAGAAAGAAATTAAAGAATTTATTATAAAATACGTAAAAGATAACAGTAAGATTACTGTTAAAATAATGTAAGCTATCAAAACGTATAGATTAAATGAAAAATGTCCAACGTATTTTAAAACGTCATTCCCACACGCCAGATTAATTGCATCCGGCTCCAACCACAACTGATTTTTGAACTTGTTAATTGTTCCTTCATTAACATGTATGTAATGGAAGTAACTTAAATTAAAAGGTACATTCTACTGAAAGTCATTTGGTAATTAACTTTGATGCCATTTAGATCAATGAATAAAGGGCTAGATAACTGGAACAGCTTTTTACAAAACTGTATATATTTTTTAATGAAACAAAGACACACTATCTTTCATCATACATGGATGAAAAATTCTACAACATTTTGTTTGTTTTGTATTTACAAAAAAATATACATTGTTTTAGTAACAACACATATTGTCTAAAAAGGTTATAATAAAATATAGATACTTATAATTTAAAATTTGTGTTAAAATGCTTTCAGTTTTTTTTTTTCATTGCTGTGTTTATAATAATTAAAAATATTTATCGGGAATATCACATGTATTATAAATAAATTTTTAACTAATTCATTAGTGTCATTTATTTCGATCAAGACTATGAATATACTTTCTTCTGATGTACATTTTTTATAAACACTAAAGATTTATTAATGATTTTCATACTACATAACCTGTCCATCAATAATATTTTGCTTTCTTTTATGTTTGAATAACTTCTTCATGTTTGAATAACTTCTGCGTTTATTTATTTTTAACTAGATCTATGACGCAGGATTCTGGTTGCCCGTCATCCTGGCGCCGAGTAGTCAAGTCGATTCAATTCTAAACGTGTCATTTAAAATTATATTTTAAGTTGTTGAATATAAAAACTTGCAAATAGTATAGGCGCCATTTTTATTAGCACTTTTCTGAGCTGTAATTTTGTTATCCAGGTTAATATGGACAATGCCGGTGATGCCGAAGGGAACTTTTCTGTAATTGGTGTTGTAAAGGATCCGAATTCACCATCTGGATGGAGCGCACAACCTGTAGCCGCTTTCCGTATTACCAATTCGTCTGATCCATTACCAGTAAGTTGAGTGATGAAACGATCCATTTATTAGTTTACAATTTTTGTCCTGACTTCACCCGTTATCTTATGTACTATATGGAAATCGAATTAAAAAAACTTTTCTGAATATACTAAACATGGTTATCGTTCGTCAGCGACATCTATCGTCTAGATCACATTAATTCATGGTATATACAACTTTAACGATATATTTTTGTGCTAACAATATGAAAAGAAAGAGTGAATTACAGTTGATCATATCCTACATTCTGATGCCTAATCGACAACAGTGACAATAAAGTGACTTGTAAAGGAAGCATATTTAAAAATGAAATGATATAAAATTAATAAAAAAAATAAAAAAAATATTCAGCCAAGGAAAGTGTGTTTTGAATATATGTATTTTTGGGCACACGTATTAAATTACAACACAAGAATATGTCTCGAGACGTGTATTTTATTTATAATTAATTTCATAGCGAAGACATGAAGGCATGATGTGGGCTTTTTACGCGCAAAGCTAAATTTTAATTGACTTTGTAGGAATTCGTGGGAGGTTCCCAAATAGCTTGGATTGGTGGCAAACCGCCGAGAGCAGAACCCGCTTGTGGCTTTGATGGTAAATGCGCTTTACCACACGACCCAGTAGTGCTATCAGCGGCTGCCGCTGTTGCTGCCGCTCTTATATTAGCAGCAGCACTCTTTGTGAGGCACTGTCGATACGAACAAATACTAGACTCAGTGCTGTGGAGGATCGAGGCCAAGGAACTCACCTTTATAACGACGTGCAATAAGGTATTGTTCTGTTTGACACTACAATTAAATTTACTAGTTGCCTTCTGAAACATTTAATTAAGATAACAATAACTTTTAGGAGTATAAAAAAGATAAAGCCATCGAGTTTCCTTTGAAATGTGTGTGTTTATAAAAGAGAAAAATACTTTAATTAAAATATAAGATGAACTATTTTACTAGGTAAAAACTGAAACTAATAAAGGTGTTTTAGGGATTCTGTGACATTAACATAACAATATTTTCAAAGTTATACTATCTTATTTTAAGTTTAAGTTTATCATAAATTTTATTCTAGTCACGAATTACGGCTTAAATGTTAGTTTGGGGCTATCAAACAGTATTTTGCAAGGATTATAAGTTTAAATGCAAATTAATCTTGACGCAAGTGTGTTAAGTATGATCAGAGTCGTTAAGCATTATAATATTAAATGAGCTCAGTGCACTAAATTGATTTCGCTAGAGTGTTACAATATTTTTTCTGATTCTAACGTTAAATATAACTAGTTTTTATTTTATTACCACAACTGTAACTGACTATTAAAAAGCAATTGTTTCAAGCAAACACAGAACAATATATCTCGCCTTGAAATTATAATTCATTAATAAATAACCACAATTAAACAACCATTTAGGATTCCATAACTCAGGAAGTTGAGAAAAAACGTGCTCACACAACGATAGCATCCTACAGAGGAAATATTGTGGCTGTGAAGAGATTGAAAAAGAAGAATATAGATGTTACAAGAGCTGTCAAGAAAGAGTTGAAACAGGTATTTTTTTTTGTAAAGACATAATGTTAATTTGTTCCGGAAGATATTAAATTACTTTACAATATTTCTAAATATAATAATTGCTTAAATAGAAAAGACAATAGGATACGATTTTAGTATCATTTTATAACTGTATATTGATTACACTCTCCTAACAATGAAAAGCCAATTAGGGTACCAGTAAAAGGATATTAAAGGATTAATTATTTTTACCGTTTATTTTTAAAAGTCTACCGGTTGTAGTAATCTCTTTTGTATTTATTAAAATTCTGAAAAAAGAGAGTATTCAGCTTTAATGTTGAATTACGTCTTATAAAAAATATATTTATAACATTTACGTTTAGAAGTTTATGGTAGAGATTTCATTTGTTTAATGAAAAAAAAAATTCATTTTAGATAATATTTGGATTTAAAAGTTCATATAAAATAGAAACTTACACAATTTTAAATTTTTTTTCTAAAGACTTTTCAATAATTAATTGGAAAAAGATTCGAGTCTTGGCCTCAGTATCCACTCAATCTCTTTGGGGCGCTGTCACAGCCGCAGGGCTAACAATAATTTTATGAATAGAAAAAAATTTAGAGTATTTTTCATAATTAAATTAAAAATTGGTTTTGATTCGTAACAATGGAAAATAGAAATGTTATTTATGACGTATGATGTTTATTTTAGAGAATCACATTCAAGAATAAAGCTATATAAAAATAAGCGATAATAAAAAATCTATTTTATTTTAATATTGTTTGTTTCGTTTCGAATACAGAGATTATTTTAAGATGCTTTCAGTTTGGAAATAGAAAAAAAGGTAAAAAAAAAGATTGCTAGTGATGCACACTATTATTAAACCGGGTTTAGGATTTTTATTTATTTTTTTCACAGCAAATTTGTATACGATACATATTGCTCTCTCCAGATACATATGTTTAATTTATGACATAATACACATATTATGTCAATACATAATATACATTCTAACTGTTAAGAAAATAAAAATATTAAAAATTGAATATACATATTACAAAATAAATAAAAGACTGAAAATGATAAGACGTAAGAAGAAAAAATTCAGATTATTCCGCCCGACTAATTCATAAAAATTTGTATCTCAGATGAGGGAACTTCGCCATGAAAACCTCACGCCATTTGTGGGGGTTTGTGTGGAGACCGGGGTCGCCTGTGTGGTCACCGCGTACTGCTCAAGAGGATCATTAGCAACAGTTTTAGCAGACAGAGATTTACATCTAGATGACATGTTCGTAGCCAGCCTGGTTGCCGACTTATTAAGGGGTCTGACGTACTTACACGACTCCGCTCTCATTTCCCACGGGAATCTGACGTCGAATAACTGCTTAGTGGATAGACGATGGGTGTTACAGATCACTGATTATGGATTGCATACATTAAAAAGTGAGTAATAATTATTAGTGATGTAAATCCATTTTGATCTGCTTTTATAATTGCCATTATATACGACTCTATAATTTTAACAAAAGAATGCTTGAAGAGCCTTAATTAATTAATACCAATTTTAATATATTTTTTTGTTTGAAGGCGAATATAATTAAATTTTATTACATAGAAAAGTCCTCATAATAAAAAAAAGATTATTTCTCGCATCACAATTAATATATTGCGTTGTACAAAAAACCGCATAACACGTTTATTTAACGCGTGGATTAATTGGTTGACTGACATTTGATTGGTATCCACGTGTACCTCTATAATTGTTTAATTTAACATTAAAATGTTCATATTATGTATACAAATTATGTAGGGTGGCAACCAGAGGTTACAAGAAAACTACTTATATGTATATTATAAAAAGAATTACATATTAAAATTTATTATCTAAACTTAAGACAACATGATTGCCCCGACGCGACGTTAGGATAGCAGTACCATGTGGCATAGTAGTAGCAGCTTGTGTGGTATCAGGAACCTTCGGATTCATACGATTTGGAGTTCGTTCCATGGAGTCAGCCACGTCACTCTTAATATGATATGATAATATAATACAACGATATCGCCCGGCGATGTTCATTTCTTAATTAATATGTTGCGCGTACGTAACATACACGAAACCACGACTGTCAAAATTTCAAAGAAATAATATAAAATCAAAAATATGATCCTCAAAAGCAGAATTATTATTTTTTATTTCTTGTTGTAACATTTACTTTTATAGATTAATTATTGTTTATGAATTTATAAATTTTCACAATTTCGAAATGTCACTTTAAAATTTATTAATATTTACCGTAATTCATCTCCTCGAAACTTTGAATTTGACACTAAAATAACTTTGGAAGTATCCTTTTATATAATATTTCTCAATACAATTAGATCTTTGCCGATGCTTACTTAAAAACAAGGTTACGTTGATACGGCTAGTTGGTTAAATAAGATTTTTCTTGTATTTTAAATACAGGATGTAGATAAACAATATTTATAGTGTGAATCAAGATGTTAATTTGTAGGTGGCTGCATTGACACTGAAGATGCATTGATGATGGAGAAACGTATGTTATGGCGAGCTCCTGAACTGTTGCGTGAACCGAATCCTCCTCCTCGAGGTTCCCAAAAAGGCGATGTCTACTCATTTGGTATCATTCTATACGAAATACTCGGACGTAATGGACCTTGGGGAGACACTAATTTGACCAATGCTGGTTGGTGAAGACATAACAATCTGATAAATTCATTCCATTTCATATCTGTATAACAAATTAATCTAAATATGGCTCTATTAATCAAAATTAATTTAGAGATCATCGGTCGAGTCCGTCAGCCGATAGGGGGTGTATTATTTCGTCCTCCCCTTGGAGGTTTGGCAGCCCGACCTTCGGTACTGGCTGTACTGAAAGCCTGCTGGAGCGAGCGACCTGATCGAAGACCTGATGTGCGGCTTGTTAGGTTGAGACTTAAGGATATGCATGCTGGGATGTAAGTTATCTTATAGAAGAACCTACGTCCTATAAAGAAATAATCATGTGATTAGTCTCAATTGGTGTAAAGTATATTTGTACGATCAGTTTATGATTTGAGGGATGATTAAAAATTTTTTTTAGGAAAACAAACATATTTGACAACATGCTTGCTATGATGGAGAAATACGCTTCCAATTTAGAAGGTTTGGTTGCTGCGAGAACAGAGGAACTTCTGCTGGAGAAGAAAAGAACGGATGACTTACTGAACAGAATGCTGCCAAGGTAAGACATATTAATGTGATGAGATCTAAGACTTTCGCGTGTATTTATATAAATGAAACTAATGTTTTAGGATCACTACGCAATATTTTAGACGAGATGACAATGTCGGTAGTATGTGGTCTGAAAATAATAAAAGACGCATACTAATCCAAAAATATTTGTTTCATTCGCACATATGTTTGATGTTGTAAACGCAAGATAAAAAAAGATATTCTTTCCAAACACAATTTTTCTATATTTAGAACGTACTATTTGTCACGTAGGTTGGAACAAAATAACGGTTACGATAAGATTGTCATTTAAAACACGAAATATTTTTAAAAGAAAATATACAATATACTCTCTCCTCCTCTCTTTTCCCAGTCACCACTCTGGTTTCGTCTCTAACTCCTTCTCTGTACAAGCTATCAGATTGTGGA
This sequence comes from Danaus gilippus, assembly GCA_018231785.1. Lineage (NCBI taxonomy): Eukaryota > Metazoa > Arthropoda > Insecta > Lepidoptera > Nymphalidae > Danaus > Danaus gilippus. Next base: position 256 of record DVQO01000629.1, on the reverse strand, counting down.
ATGAACTTCCACAAGAAATTAGAAAAGTTCCTACTAGGGCACTTTTCAGGCGTCGTTTACATGAACATCTTTTTAAGAATCTGTGTTAAGTTTCTATTTTTATTATTGTTTTTGTAGGTAAATGTATATTTATTTGTATGTATGTATATGTATGTGTATGTACCTATATGTATCTATGTATATGTGTATATATTATTTATATATCAATATAAATTTATATGTATATTTTAACTTTATTGCTACCGTCTTCATGATT
>DVQO01000628.1:0-14535 GCA_018231785.1 Danaus gilippus | reverse complement strand
TATCACTCACCTCCATAGGTTGACTGGAAGAGATCTCTTTTAGAGATAAGTCCGCCTTTTGTATGTGTTTTTTCTACTATGTTATTTTCTGTGTTGTTTTTTTTGTGCAATAAAGGATATATATATATATATATAACGAATGGGATTAATGTTGAAAATCTGGTGGATCGGATTTTCCTCCCAGTTTCCTTCTGAAAGACCGTATTGACTACACATAGATAAATAAGCCAAGATATCTAAGCCTTATTAGAGCCTTTATTGAAAGGATGCGCCTTATCTAGTGGTACTTCAATTTTACGTTTTACATCCTCATATTATATGAGATGAAATAAAGTATTTGGTATGATACTATCTTTGGGACAATATTGATTATTTGCTCACCAAGTGTCTATAATAATGGTGTCTTTTCGGTCCCTCAACCGGCCCATTCACTTGGTGACACTGTCAAAGCCGCAGGGCTAACAGCAATATGCTAAAATAATAACGTTTTAAACATAGACTTTTTTAGATGCAGTAGAGTAAAAAATTGTAAAATATTAATATACCGTCTCTTTACGTGCTCTTAAGTTAATAATTAGGCTGTACCTAAGTTACATGTTTATCATATTCAACTTACCTAAATATCTTTGCCTTTCAAAATATTTTATAATAATTTCTTGTTATTTCAATCATACTAATAGTCGGTAATATTTTTGTCAATATTTATATCACAATCGAGTATAACCACGCAATTAACATTTGATCTCGAGTCGATCGCTCTCGACTGTAGGGTCCTCTACCTTACCGTCCATCGAAGCCTTTTTGTTCGTGACTCGAATACAATATTTTATTTGAACTTTTGCTCTAATTTTACAAGCGTTCATTAATTAGTATCAAACTCGTATGTACTTGTGTGTTATACTCTGGTGTGGGATGTTTGTTTGTTCATCATATCTTTATATATAAAAGTAAGTCGTGTTAGTTACACCACTTATAACTCAAGAACGGCTGAACCGATTTAGTTGAAAATTGGCAGGGAGGTAGTTTAGAGCCACGAAATTGCAATAGGATACTTTTTATCCTGTTCGACAGAATTCCCGTGTGATCCCAGTCCTTTTCTATTTCCAAAGACATACGATACTTTTCATATCATTGAAAAAGAAAAAGAAAGCAAGTTGATCTAATTCAAGCTCGTCTCATCTACTGTCTTTAAAGAGGAATAGAGTGCGCCTGGTCAGCTATAAATTTCTAATTCTAAAACTAACGTAGACGAATCGCGGGCAAAAACTAGTTATTCAAAGTTATTCCTACTTCACACAATGAAAGATAAAGCTAGAATATTTTAAAAATATAGCCATTGGTATAGTTAAGAGCTATAAATGTTATTCTGTATAAATCTCGTATAAGTTCACAATTCCATTAAATACATAATAATACCTGGTTTGTGTTGTAATTTTATTTACTTTACACGAACCCGTGAAGTGATGGGAACCAAATCTGAATGTTGATCGTAGTACCGATATAAATTTTAACATTTGTGTTAAATAAACAAGTAACACAACTATCCACTTTGTAAATTTAGAAAATTGTTAATAATCTCGTTGTTTTTAATAACTTTTTAGTAATTATAACTTTGAATTAAATATATTCTTAACTTTTGAATATTTCAATAATAACTATTATGTATATGTATATTTTTAATAAATAATAGTATTTGTGAATATAACTAAGATGTACACTACTTCCTAAAACATCTCGATAAGTTTAAATATTTATGTACATGCATATACAACTTAGATCCTCAAATCTTACATATTATCTTACTACAGATCTATGTCGCATGTCAACGCTAGTACTCTTATAATTTCTTAATTTAAAACGGTAAGTATTCAATACTTATAATGAGAGCTATTCATTTATTAATAAAAGAAAATATATTTTTCCGGAGTCTTGGTATTTCATAAATGTATAAAAATACTGTGAGAATGAAAAGTTGTCTTCGCGATACTCCAGAACTTACTTGGTTATTAAATGGAAATTCACAACAAAATCCATTCAGGTTATAAACGGACTAATAAAAAAATCAGGATTTCCCACCATTTAAAATTTATTATCAACAATTCTTGGAAGTAGCTGGTATCATTTAAACAGGCCTTTTTACTACAGAAAACATATTTATTTGGTAAACGTATTTCATGAAGGTTTTAAATGAACAATACAAAAAAAAACATCAAATAAGTAATACATTACTTTACTTTGATATGAATTTGTTAGAGTTCCTACTAGATTATTGTTCGCATAATTTTAACATTTCATCAATACACAATGATTACATTTGTTGGTTATGCAAATATGAATAGATTCCGTACCATAATAATATCGTACATTGTTTAATCTACATTTGCATATATATGGAGAACTGGATTGAAAATATTTTTTAATACAAAAATGCTTTAAATTACTCTGTCATATTTCAAGTATGACTTCATTCGTCGATACAAGTACGAGTATGCGATATAAATAAAAAAATGATATAAAAGTCGCTTCTGTGTTGAATAAAACATGAATCTTGAGTAACAAATATATATTTTTCTTGTTTCATCGTCAGATCTTAATAAAATGGTATCATAAAGATGATTTTAATGATTTTAAACATATCATTTCTTCAATATTCTTAGCCCAAGTTAGTATCTTAATACTGTATACCGAGCGTACAAACATCTCTTTCATAAAACCTCGGCCGACATATTATTACTGCAGGTTATTCAATGAAAAATGCTTCGTGAGTAGTGTAGGCATATTTAACAGGGAGTAATCATTAATTATTTTTTTCATAAGGTCTTTGCCACAAACTGATCTGAACAAGACAACTGCAAATAAAATAATATTATTACCTTAAAATTTTTCTTTATTTTTTAATTCTAACCTTATATCAAAGACACAAACGAGTTTCTTTAAACTTCTACCAACCTTTCTTTAAAGAAAGGTTTCTCCAAAATAATATAATTGTAAATATCGAGTAGCGAGAGTTAATTGAAGATTATTGATTTAAAAGCTGCCTCTTAAAATAGATTACTTTGAAGAATATATTACGTATATATAAGAACCATCTCAGGTATATTATGTGTGTTCATACCTTCGGTATCTATTTGGTCAGCCGCTTTGATTGTGACGCGGTTTGTTTGTTCGTCAACACGCCTAGAATGTAAACTAGTCTAGGTCTAAATGTCTAGCTAGGTTATTTACATTGTCTATAGTAAATTATTTTTTAACTATCTATAACAAAAACCCATAACTATTAATATTATCCCAAAATAAAAGAGTATTTACACTAAATAAAGTATGATTCAACGGAAAACCTTGAACACTTTTAGTATATTTAGTCAGTATAACTTTTTGGAAATAAAAACAAACCAGCGGATAGAAGCTGACGACTGTGTTGTTTTAAGATAAAATGTTATCATTACCGAAATAAATAATACATACACACTACTATGTTCTTATGAAGTATAAAATTAATTAATTTATAGACTGTATTTGTTATATATGGCTTTTTATTTTAGTTTCAATAGCACTTTACGGTCTAGTCTAGTCTAGATTAATAGATGTTGTTACATGAAAAATGTAAGTGCTTAATGACTAACATATAACTATATATATCGTATATGAATATTTTACAAGATTATTATTACCCACTTATCATTAAAATCGTGTTTATAATCAATGGTGTGATACCCGTATTTCTTTTTGTTTGTAATGTCATATCATAGCAACGGATGGTTTGGATAATTAGGTATGGATTAAAAATAATAAAAAATTTCGTACAGAACAATTGGCTTAAAATAAATTACAATAAGTTCAGGGTCGCATAAGAGTAACTTATTATTTAATCAATGACACAATTGTACTTTTATTTTTATTAACAAAATAAAAATAATAAATTTTGTATATTTTTTAACGTGCTAACTTTATTATTTGGAATATTGGTGGCAGTCTTTTCATTCTATTAAAATACTAGGTCTTTTGAAATATGTATATATGCTGGTGAACCTACTATCTGTGTTTCAAAAGCTTTTGTATCTAGACATCAAGATAAGCAGAGCTATAAAGCAGATATTCTAAGTAATCCAAACCCCGCCCGATAGATAAAATTGATACCAACTGTGGAACTTTTTAGATAGAATTCACGTTATTGAGACCACTTCTCAATTATCTAATAGACTTTCTCAAATTTATTATGCGCATTTGCCAAATAGAGGCAGAATAGATTTTTTTGTTCAATATCCTTTAGTACTTTACTATGATGAAGGCTAAGTTGTATGCAATATGTATATATTTTTTATCTGATTGTATTCAGTACTATCTCAATTTACCATAAACTAACAAAATGTGGGTCATTGGGATGTCACTCGGTTTCAATACAAACTTTATCTCTGTTTTTATTCCTAGAATGTCGTAACCTAGAAATCTGTTCAGAGTTTTATATTTGCAATATTGAAATTTACAACTTCGTATAGATGGATGGTATTCCAAATGTTCTAGTAAATATTCTATTCGTGTTGCAAATAAAAGAGAACAATATAAGAAATTGTATCGGAATGGAAAAAAAATAATCAATAGTTTAAACCAACCAATACTTGTTGAAATAAAAGCTGAATAATTATTGTGTACAGGAATTTGATTTGTGTTTCAATATATCGGAGCTTTAAATCAAGTTGTACTTGTTTTGGTATTTCAATAAAAATTCCGACTGCCCATATGTATATATAAGCTTATATTTCCATTCATAAAATATAAGTGTTTCAAATGATACTAAATAAAATGGAAAGCATACATATACATATGTATATGTTACAAGCGACCTATATATTTACGCGGCATTAAACTTACATATATAAGGTTTTCCATTAACACGATCCGGTATCCAGGAAAAGTAACATAATTATCATAAAAAGGATCGCAACTTGAATGTGAACGACACACGCGCGCTTTGGCCCCGATCTATAATAGTGATTAGAACAGTTCATCGCATCGCATAAAATACATGTTCAAAAAAATCTTTATAAATATTTGTAGACATAAATATTTGTTAGACTGATTATATGCTATTCTTTCAAATGTACAATCCATAAATTATAACGTATTTTTTTTAACTAATATTTTCGCGAGTACTCATTTAAATGAAACAAATGTGTTCGGATTTACTACGCGATTTATTACGAGATGATCATCTGCCCGTGATCACGGTTGCTGTAAAGTAACCGTAACGTCAGGAGTATGTAGTTTATAATCAAAAATAAAAAATTGCGAAGTAAATCCGAAAATATTAGTTTCAAATATAGTAATTTTCTTTAATATTTGTGCAACTATAAGTAATACAAGATTGATATTCAATTTTGATTCAGGAAAAGTCAGAAATAAAATCAAATGATTTATGAATAACAAGCAATTGTAGTAACAATTTTCTGTAATAAAAATACTAATATAATATATCATTATTATTATAACAATTATATAATCATAAGAATAAAATGACGATGTTAATATTTAATGGGATTCCCAATTAATCTTAAGTGTTTAGGTTTAGGATTCGATGGATTAATGGCTTTGGATAAACGAGCGGCAAATAGATCCATCTTAATATATGAGATCAGATAAGGAATAATATGTGGCGTCAATTATAGCTTTCAATAGAACATAATCGAGAAATGTAATATAATTTTATATGTTTTTGTATTTATATACAGAAATGATCAAAGACTATCGTAAAGGAAGCAAAACAAGAAAGTTATCACCACACAAATAATTCTAATTTACCTTTCTAATAAATTATGTTTACTTAAAAGCCTCAATATGAATTTTGTTAAGTAATTCTAAAACATATATTATGACGCCTTGAAATAATATTTACATTAAAATTGACTAAAACATACAAAAATATGCAAATACATTAATCACGTTGACAGAATGATTCTCCAAACATCCATAATTCATCTGAATTAATAGTTAAATGTGTTTTTGAATTTCGTTACATACCAACATCCAAATATACCAATGATACTTTTATAAATTATTCTGCGATATTTCATAGAAATGAAGGAGAAATAAATTAGTAATATAAAAAGAATTACGACATTTACATAAAAAGTGGTTTTTCTACCGTTATCTATGAAATAAAAAGTGATAACTGTTAGAACATTGAGGTTAACTTTAGAAATAAATGAATAATGAAAGTATTAAAATTATATTTTGCGACATGTTCATTAAACTTTGAACTTTTAAGGAGATTAAATATTCTTTAGGTTTCAGAACGGAGAAAACTTCATTTTTAAAGGTTTTAACTTAATTTTAAAACTTAATTTTTAAAGATTGTTAATAATTTTTTCTTAATAATTTCAATTAGGAGTATAAATACAGTTTCATATTTACTTATATGATCGATATTATTAGCTTTGCATTAAGAGTAATTTTTAATAACATTTTATGATATATTTTAGGTCACTCTTTATATTGTTACATATTTTAATGCTGCTCGAAAACCGATCAATTTTTGACACTCAAAACGTATTAACAGTCTAAAAGTCTATTTCCTTCCTTCCAAACGTAAGCAATTTAATTTTATTTGGTGAATATTGACCAGATACATACACAAAATTATTGTAAACGACCGTATATTGAAAGGTAATAGAGTCAAAAATGCTTTGCATAAAAATAGTCCAACCCTTCAATCATCAGATGAATCGGATGACAAAATAACAAGCAGTGTTTGTTTCTCTTATAAAAAAATATTATGTGGATTAATAGTTTCAAGATCACCTTCAATTTACAAGTTTGCGTTATAATTTATAAACACCGTAAAAGATGAGAATTGATGCCAAGACTGCAAATTTGTAGGCGAGTATTAATAAAGGATTATAGCAGTGTCGTAACTAAACTAATTTGAATGAAGTTCAGTACCAGAGCTCATAATCTAATTCAGGAGAACTTATCATCACTTAATAGACCACTGGAATCCCATGGGAATTTAAATTTGGTAACTACATATAACTCGACAAACACTGATTGTTTCATGAAGTTTTGATATGGTGATGAACAAATAATGAATATTACAACACAAGAAATAGAAGAGCCATTAATTAGTAATGAAAAAACGCTTACTTCATTTAATGTCAGAAGTCATGTGAAAACTCTATTAATTTTAGTAACGTGTCTAGACAAATCTTGTAGATAATTCAGTGGCTTAGCTATGAATTTTATATCAAAGCTGTAAAGAAAATGTAAAAGTGAGAAGGAATGCTCATAAAGACAAAACATAATATTTTATAAATAAACTTACTCTGAGGTAAACCGACACTAGGTAATAATGCATCCGCGCTCTGACCGGGGTTTATGACACCATAAACATATAAAAAAAGTCTTTCAGTGCGCAGATTAAACAAGCTCGTAAAATTTGGTTTTTTGTTTTAGAATTTGTTTACATGACGTCATCTAGAACACAAAATCACCACAATACGCTTTAATATACCAGTATAGTGTATCATTATGAAATTCAAATTGCAGTTCACACAACAACAGTAGTTTAATTCTATAAGTCAACTTCTACTATTATGTAAACTGTGTAAACAAAATTATTAATAACAATAATGTAAATATGGTACAGGATATTTATCATCAATAAACGTTTTCAGTGTAATGTAATTTACAAATATATATTCGTTCAAAATAAACTTCCGATATTATTCTGGAATAAAAAACATTATACCTTTATGTAAATCAACACGTCAAGACCAGATACATTTAAAGCGAGCAAAAAAAGCTTTATGCTAATATGACAATAATATTTAAATAAAATGCAATGAAATTTGTGTTTGTATGAAGTTTCGATAATAGAATATAAAATATGTTTTTTTTAACGTTCTCCAAATACTAAAATTATAGCGTCGATGAGACATATCAGTAGGGATTAAAGTTTATGCATTAATAGGTATCAACCCGAATTTTCATCTTTATTTTATAAGCTGTTTAAATTTCTAATATATAAAAAATGTTTCAAGGTTTGTTTTGCACATTGCGTCTTACATATATCCAGAATAAGAAAATAGATAAATGAAAACAATATATCTCTTTTTTTGATGTTGAAACAAGTAACAGTGACTTTGAGAGTTCTACGTTAAAATCTATCGTTTTTTCTATCGCGGGCAGAAGTGCTACAAATGAAACTTAATTTAAACAGTTGTTAAAATTTTACCGATTATATTATTGATTTTTCTTAGTAATCAGGTGATTACTAAGAAAAATCGATGATGTTGTTTTGAAGTAATTTTTTTAACTGAAATTAATTTTATATATCTAAACTTTTTTAAGCGTTTCGTTAACTAACAATTTTTTTTTCCTAAAAAACATACTCTCTTTATTTTTTGCCAAACCATTTCCATCACGGTGATAGTACTACAATTATTTCATTGATTAAAATTACTGATGACAGTAGAGTACCATGGAAAAACGTCAGGTATCAGTATTAAAATTATTTTTAGTAACGCTTTCAGTAACTATTGATTTTAACATCGTATTGGTTATTCCTGGTCCTCTTAATATAGTATCTCCTAAGGCGCGGTGATTGATTGGATTCATTTTTACTTGCGTGGCCGAAGGCTAACAATTAGGGTTAATGATTTTTACTGATTGGTCTTTGATTTATTTCGGAGTTTCTCAAATCGTGTCGTGTTGTCTTCCCTCCTGTTCATCAATTCTCATCAATAGTTTTACAAATTAAATGTCCTCTCATTTTTATATTTCTGGGGACAATATATAAATATACTGCTAGTCTATAGTATAAGATCTTAAATATTCGATGATTAACATTAATAAGGTCCTAAACACTTTTGTAAGTAATTTGTAATTAAACTGAATTTCACAAAAACCGACAGTATTACCACTAGTAGTTTTAGACTATTAGGTATGGGAGATAGCTCCTGAAGACCACCGTTGGATTGAATGTTTTCAAGTTTAATATATGGAGAAAGTTAAGAAAACCAGTCCATTATTTTTGACCAGCACATACACACAGTCACATCACTAGGGCTTAGTTTATTAAAAATCCACTCAATTATATTTGGTTATTTAAATATAAGTCGTCTACTCCAACATTTTTTTTACTTAAATGCAAAACATATTCAATCAATAATAGTTAAAGAAAGTTGAGATGATAATCCCTTTTAAAGTTTTTTTCAGTTAAAAAGACAATCAAAGACGTTTTTCTAGAACGCCTAGAAAATAAAATACACCACTTGTCTAGATGCAATAACAAAGGCACTGCTTTATAGGGGATTTTATTGTTACAAATCGTTAGAAGTCATTAAACCTTCAAAATATTAGATCGTACAAAAACGACTTATATACATATGTATAGAATAAGTTGGATAAAAATAACGAAGCATTATATGATAGAGGTAAGGTGTTTAAATTTCAGTCACTACAATTACAAATCAAGATAGTTGTTCAAAACTTATCAAAACAATTAAATTTTATATTATACCTCACTATTCTTCGTAAAATGTAAAACAGCGTCCATACATACGATTTAGATCATAATTTTTTTACATTGGCTTGGAATGTATTAAATAATAATATAGCCATATAATATATATTTTCGATATGAGTGCCCTTCTACTAACTGTGTATGTGTGTGTGTGTGGGAAATAAAAGGTAGACAGGATATATGATAAATACTGCCCAAAAATGTACGTGCAAAAGATAAGAAATAAGAATATACTTAAAACACGCGTAATATGAATCAAACAGAACCCAAAAGACTATCTCAAATTATGATCATTTTCTATCGTATTCATTTTGAAACGAATTTATTTCGGAAGCAAGTAAAATTAGTTACATATTATAGGTGGATATATTGTCGGTCGGAGTACACCTATTAAAATTGTAATTTTATAAAACGTAATAATTTATTATTTCAAATAAATTAAAAGTCACAAAATATAAAGTTATTCTTCGGATAACTGACGTATTAGATGTACCTGCATTAAGAAACAAAAATTAACCACCTTATTTCCAAGTTTATAATGAGATACTAAACAATAAACATAATATTTTAATATGAGAGAACGCTTATTCTTCTGACATTATTCTTCTAAAGTATCTATTTTTCGAAAACATCAAATCTCATACTTATATTCTTAAATTATAATTTGATCGCGTTATTTAAATGCGTGACTGTCAACTTACTGTTTGAAAAATAATAGCTACTAACACAGCCTTAATCTGGTAACTGTCAGATATAATGGAGCAAAATAGATTGTAGAATTAATTTTAAATATTATTATGTAATTAGTTTAACCACTACTGGTGGTTAGTTCATAATAATTGCTTAAAGCCAAAACATATTATATTTATAATGAGTATAATGTAGATTTAATAAAACTCAGTTATTTTTACTACCAATCCGTTTTTAAAGGAAGTTTTGTCATGATTAATATTTTGTTTATTAATTTTATTCTGGTTTAATGTAATGGCCATTAAAAATGACACGAGATTTAAAACTCATGAAAAACCTGTCTAAACATCGACCTGACGTCAAATATAAATTAACAAAAACCGTTTCATTACTTAACTTTCAGGTGAGCTTGGCGTTGTCCCAGCACGGTAACTTATGTATGTGAGTATGCATTTCACTTATGCGTCCTCGAAAATGTATAATAAATGAGCCTTCTACCGTTTAAGCGAAGTATTTTCAAGCACAAGCATAACATTAATTCGTTACAGACAGACCTCCATTATATATAGCCTTTTATTTTATTAATATATTTTAATTTAATTACGATTGAACCGATGCTTTAAAAATAATCTTTGTGCACTCGACTTATACATATATGATATAAAAATATATACGGAGAAGAACTATCCTTTCATGTTGTGACTACGCAACAGTCATTCACAGACACATTGCATTGCTAGAATACTGATAAGTCCATGTCTCGTCAGTCTAGGAATAGTGAAGAAATCTAACCACCATCGTAAAACACCTAACATATAAACATCTTCGAAGAAGCTTAGAGTGTAACATTCTAATTTTTTTTGAATAATATAACTGAAAGTTCTTATGTAAAAAATTTACAATAAGTAGATTTTGTATGAAGAAATTTTACGATAAAATAATATGATACAGTCAACAGGCCAGTTTGAGAACATCTTTTCTTTCCTCATGTTTTCTTCTAACCACTAATTTCTTTGTCGATTTAAAAGGCTTAAACGATGTTTTTGTTTTTCTCTTCTTATTATCCAATTTATATTCTCAAGTATCTAATAATCTGACGCGTTAAATCTTTAGAGGAAACGTGATAAGCTATGTAAATTAAATGAACAGTTTTATTTTAAATCGAATTTCTTTACAAGCTTGGAATTTATTAATGAAATTAAAGAGAGTCTCAAAAATCATGTTAATACTTGTAATATATTGTAATATTAAAAATGTAAAATAACTTTGTGAACGGTTTTCTGGTTAAATATGATATCACCGGTTTCGGATTTTTTTGTCTTAACATATTTATTTTATATAAATAATTAACACTAAACAAAATATAAGAATAAACAGGTAGATACAGATAAGCCTTGGACACAGAAATAATTTTGTAAAACTTCGTTCTAAGCAAAAAGATATCCAAGAGTCCAAATTTTAATTATATAAATGGCTCTCTCTTTCATAAAAGGAAATTAATATCCGCAGTCTCCAAAATGAAACACTCTGTTATACATTTGAATATTTCTTAAATATAAAATCCAATACAACTGATTTTATCATTTCTTATAGATAAATTGTTACATTATGTATCTCTTTGTTAGATTATAAAGTGAAGATTAAAAAAATTTTATGTTTAAAATTATTAATTATCAGAAAAATATAGAGAATACTACCAAAAAAACTACTAAATTGTCCCACAAAGATATTAACTGCTATTTAATGTAAAAAAAAGTATACTGATACATATTTCCAGATTTAGTTATAAAGATAATTAATCTTTCTGTTCTAATAAGTCATTATTTAGTAAATTGTTTTTAACAAGCCCGGGTTCAGATTTGATTGATCGTTAGAACCATGTCAGGTTCTTGATATTAATTTAATTATAACTTTTAAATATCTTAATGATCTGACCTATTTTTGACAATTATTTCACACTTAATTATAATTCAAAAAATATTATTTAAGAAATTAATTTTAAAAATCAAATATCTGAAATAGTACATTAAAAAACTTGTTTTAGATTCTAATAATGATTTGCTATGTTACAAAATAATTCTATATGTAAATTATTTCATTTAAGGGAACATTACAAAGTATGCTATTAATTTCTGAGAATAAAAAATATCGTCAATCTATAATATAAAAATATCCTTTTAAAACATTGCAAGACTTGTGTTCGGAATTACCAAAAATAATTATTTTAACGTAGCAATTAATAAAACTAAACTACCTCGCAATCGAACAGGGAGATTGCAAATATTTTACATAATTTAACAACACAACAGTGACATCGCCTTGAAATTTTAATTTTCCTGCTCCACTTTCATATGAGGAAATGGGTTTCTGTATTCCAATTGTTCGCTTCGAACAAACAACAATACGTTTTTCTACATTATTATTTATATTCTAAAAGACTTAGTAAATAACATTAATAATAAAAGCAATGATAATTACTCACACAATTCGTAAATGTACGATAACTATCTGACCGAATTTTAAGTTCATTGCTGGTTAGTTTGAAACACACGCAACTAAGTAATTTAATTTACTAAACTATATCAGAAAAGGGCCGCAGTTTTCACATACAGAAACACGCTAAAGCGACTGCAATACATAAAAAAAAAATACAAAAAAATAATATAACTCCACTCACTTGTACATTCCGCGGCACTACACGAACTGAGAGTAAAAATCAGTTTATCATCTGAATAACATCGTTCACATACTGAAATTCCATTTTATGATCCGATAGCTATGTTAATACGACCGCGCGCGCCTCCGTGGGCATACGACGCCTCACTGACGTACAGGGAACGTATCACGCATGCGTATTTTACAAGCGTCGCGATACCTAGGAACATTTCATTTTGTAATGAACCACCCCGCTGTCCACCTACGAAAGTCTACAGTAAAAATGGGGGCTATTTCCTGCGTTATATGAAATGAAGTCTAAGTTTGGTAAAACCTTTCGGTCTAACACTGTTTATCACTTTATATAGAGTTATTTTTGTTTGAAAGAAACGACAAGTAAAATTAAATCGATAAGAGATAAATAAATAAAGTTTTTAAAATATTGATTTTATTAATATATGGTAATAAAGATATGTAGCAACTGAGAAAGTAATAAATCTTGTAACGAATGGCTTTTGACTCATAATTAGCTCCAACCTCCAAAATAGTTTCAGCCATCAAATCGCCACAACACGCATATTGTCTCTCGTATATAGAGCGGAACTACGGTCTACATTGTCTACGGTAACGAATCCAACATTACATAGAATTCTCGCAAAATACTCTGGATAGAAGGCATCTTCATATTATGGTAACTTTCATAGAGTTGATACAACCATATAGAACACTCAATAAAAGTCTCTTACTTTTGGCAGTAGTTAGAAACCAAAGTCGTTAAAACTTACTTGTCACTTTGTTGATATGAAAAACTGTTGTAGATAAGGTCATTTAGTCTGTGCTACTCTCTTGGGGGCTTGGACTTTATTCAAGCTTTTATATACAACTACCAACAGATACTAAAATTATATTATAATATATAATATTAGATCATTAAATTCAGAGAGGACTGAGTTATATGCATATTTGGAACCTAACCTAACCTAACCTAACCTAACGTCGTAACCTAACCTAACCTAACCTAACCTGGTTTTGCGTTCTGGTTGCGATGGGAGATAGGGAGTATGATGGGGGGGGGTTGCCCGGGGGGGGGAAAACGGGCAACTCTATGGAAGAGTTTTCGGGTGTGGACGACTCGATGTCGTCTCGTCCGGAGTCGGCGTTAGGGGCCAAGCGTCTCTTTTCAGAGATGTCTGGCTCCGACACCGAGACTGGGGGGGGGATGGCTCGAGAGTCGATGCCAGCGGGAAGACGAGGCCGCGGTCGCGCCTTGACCAGGGCGCGAAAATTTTTAAGGGAGAGGGAGGAAGAGGAGTCGGAGGCCGCCTTCGACTCCTGTATGGAGAGGAAGCTGGCGAAGGAAAGGGACGGTAGGAAGGGAAGGGAGGCTCCTCCGGAATTGGGAACGATGGGGGCGGAGGCAATCATGGTTGAGGCGGAGAAGAGCCTCAACCTGATTAAAGATTTGGTGGGGAAAAGTACCAACCTCAAGGGGGGGTACTCTTCCAAAATTATGAAGGCCTCCGCCTTCTTGAAGGAGGTGCTCGACGTCCTGTTGACGCGCACCGAGGCAGAGGAGACCCACCGCCTTAGAGCCGACATCGGTCGGCTCCAAAGGGAAAACGCGGGTCTCAAGGAGGAGGTGCGCGCTCATCGCCTCCAATTTGAGGAGATGA
>DVQO01000627.1:0-14536 GCA_018231785.1 Danaus gilippus | reverse complement strand
ATCAACCCTCTTTGGGAATGCATTAATCAGTGATGTCTAAATACTCTTAGAAAGTTCATATGACTCGGAAAAAACATATTGGTACTTGCCAGGATCGAACCCGCGCCCTCAAGCATGAGAGGCGGGCCTTTTAACCACTAAGCCGCCACTGACTAATATATTATGTTATATATATGTTATGATGCTTACTCAACAGCGGGCTCTGATAGGCTGATGATGATGTTGATGATATCGATGGCTCCTATGTATAAGGGCCAATGTGCAACATGAAAATTAAATCTACTAGTTTTTTAAATAATGTATATAAACCCTTATACATTAATAGTGTGTTACTTATGCCCTCTTACCGTAATAAAACTAAGTCTTTCCACAAACAAATACACATCTTTTTAAATGAATGAAGTGTTAAAAAAATTAAAATGGCTAAGTTGCTACATTAGCCCCTATTCATAAAATAATAATCTTAAATCATATATATATTATGTTAGTTTGTATGCCGGAAGTGTTTGTATGACAGTCATGTCGGACGCCATGTTAGTCATTCAGCATTCCGTGATTAATAACTTCCTTTTGATTAGATATACATAATATGATGTGCAAATAACCAAAATAACTTGAACCTTCAACTTTGACTTTTCATAGCTCCATTTTAAGTCTAGACTACAAATATTGTAAGGTCGTAAAAACATAAATATATATTTTATCAGAACTATTAATCATTTGATATCTCGAGACAAATGGCGTAAAGATATATTAATATTATTTTAGTTTTTTTAAGAAACAATAAAAAATATAGCAAGACCAGTATATGTAGACACATGTAGATATATCAGCTGTATTGCAATATTGTGAAGCGCATGTGTTTTTGGGAATGATCATGTCTCATGATAAGCTGGATGAAACAATAAGATCGTTATCTTAAGAGATCAGTCATCGTCAACACTTGAGAGTGAAAGAACTGGAACATCTGCAGAGAGATATATGTGTGTGTGTGTGTGTGTGTGTGTGTAAACAAAACAAGAAAACATTTATATATGTACTTATATACAGTTAATAAGTATTACTGTTGTATATATACAAAAAAAAATATACTAAAATTTCAGTAAAGAAATAATGTCCAAGACTTCTACCACCACAGGGCATGTGATGGTGATGATCTTCATCATGTACCATCCATGAATGATGACCAGTTGCTCTGAACCCTATCACTATTCTTTACTCCTCTCGATACCATTAAACTTCTCATTTAATCTTAGTTTATTTGAACCAGCTCTCTTCCCTGGCAACCTTGATCTGCTCAAAGCCTCTTGGCTGGTATCTTCTTTCTATTTCTTATCATTATTCTTGGAAGAGCCATACTATACTCTCTTATATGTACCTAGAACCCTTTCTTCTAAACCTCTCATAACCTCGCTGCGTCATAGAAGACTTCCTATTCTTCGATCCCAATACAATCTATCAGTTGTAATACCTTAATGGGACCTTATGAATATAAGTAAATTAAAATATTTCTATCTCTTTCTTTCTACATATATTCTTCTCTTTCCAACATGTCCGCAAAATCGCTTTTCAATGTACAGTACTTAATTGAAATAGTTTAACTCGGAATTAAATGTATGTAATATTAAAACTGTGTATAAAATACATTGTAAGTAAATACTAGTACAATACCGTTATCTTGCTTCAATGAAGCTCCGGAATACGATTTGTACAATAAGTGTATAATATAAATACAGTTCAATATGGAGCGTAGTACAATTTAATAAAGTCGAAATTCCTTTTTAAGCAATCGTGTGAATTTTAAATTGTAAGCTGAATTGAATCTTACGGCTATGAAATACGGTTTAAATTACAATGCAATGCTAATAGTAAATTCTTTCCAAATCATTTCCCTATTTCTTCTACGTGTCTTCGTTATGTCTTTAACCGTAGTAATGCGGTTGTTTTCACATTTTTTTCAACAATTATTTATATATATTTCATTTATAATATACTATTGTATGTGAACGTTTGACGCACGTCGAGTTATACCAAGATGGCGGCGATGACGTCATATTACACGCGGCAATGTCACGGTTAGATATTCGAAGTTTAAAAATTTTAAATATATTCTTTTAAATATAAATATTGTGAGTAAAAATGTATTTTTTTTACTGATAACAGGTATATACGTATAATAATATTTGATTAAAATAAAATTGTCTATAAATTATTTAATTTGTTACTAAAGCAGTTGGTATTATACCTTTTATTTACTCAGCAGATATTTGTACTATTCTCCTTCCTGTTTTAGTTTATGTGTGCAGGGACGTTCATTTTGTAAGTTGAATATTTCATTCAATATTTTTCTATCTGGCAACACTACAGCGTATCATTTTTCTACATTCAAGATATGTTTGTGTGGAAAATAAATAAAATATATCATTTGACATTTAAGATCGTTAAAATGACAAATACTATAATATTAAATATTGTCAGAATTTACTTAAACAAAACTTGGATCTAGATTTTTTTCCAAAAACATAATTTATGTAGAATAGTAGAGGTATTTAGCGGTTTCATACAATAATACAAAAGAATAGCTATACGTATGTCTATTATACTTAAAAATTTACATCTAGTCTTTCATTAGAAAATATATTTCTAAGAAAATAATATATTACAGTCACGTACGTGTTTATCTGCTACTAAGTTAACAAATACATTACATTGAAACTAAATAACCTTGAACGTTAACATTGACAGTATAAATTAAAAATCCTACCAATTTCTACCAAATATGAGATATATTTGGTAGAAATTGGTAGGATTTTAATAAAAAAATCGGAAATTTCTTTAACCGAATCGCATTATCTGTAATAATTGGCGTACACCCTCGGGCCTTTAATTCAGCTGAAACGTTCACCCTTTGAGTACACCGAGGCCCACAGCCCACGGGTAACTTGTTCAATGTTTATTCTTTATATTGAATTTACTTTTGTTTCATTTGTAACTGTTATTTTACTTCTGTATTTACATTGACTGCGGTCTTAAGGTTTGGCGGCGGTTTAATTAAATTGATTTACAAAGATTAATTGAAAAAAAGATTTAATTAGAAGTTATATAAATATAATGTCTCTAAAGATTATTTTATTTTGTTTTTATAGTCAGTGGCACTAAGAGGTCGTGTTTGTCCTTGACTTGAGTGTTGAGCAACGGTTAACTGACAGAGATTAACACATTATATACTGATTACATAACACTAACCTTATGTACAAATAACACGGAGATTTTTTTAAGAAAACATTTATTTAATATATTTTTTAAAAAGCAAGCTTTAAAATTATTGTATGAGTACCTTATTCTTATGTATTTCTCACTATTTTCTAACAAGAAAGGTATGAAATGAACGAATATTAACTCTTTTGTCGAATAAAAATCACGATCAGTCCGATCTCGTTCTGTCAATAATCCAGTGACTAGAATGTTTACCCAATCTTAAATGCGGTAGGTTGTGAGTTTAACATCCAAATCCTCTTCGGTAAAGTTAGTTATGAACGGCCATATATGTACCCACTACCCGGAACGTTCTGTTTGTCTTTCTCATGGCTTATGAGATCTAATACAATATTTTATTTAGGAAATATTATCGAATGGTCCTTCGTGAAGGTCATAAAATAAAACTCCATCTTTTAATCCTAATTACAATTTGTTACAAAGATTACCGATTGCTTATTGCAGGCATGGTAATACAAACAAAAATATATACATATCTATGTATATGTAAATAAATTTTTATTTTTTTTGACCTCGACTGTAGGAGTGAAGATGCAAGTTGCGCTCAGAGAGAAACGTATAGTGTGTTAAAACAAAACACAAGTTATATATGTTATTCATTTTAAACAATCTAGATACTTACATCAGCGCCATCTGTTGATCTGATTAGTGAAACTCAACCATCCGGGGCGCCATACAAATACATAACAATTAGGTAGTTACCTATAATATGCAGAAAGTGAAACTAATATTTTTAGGATTACTTCGCGTAGTTTGATAACCGTTTGATAACGTCGGGAGTATGTAGTTTATAAAAATACATGCAGTAATCCGAATAATATTAGTTTTATTTAAATGAATACTCGCGAAAGTTTCAGATCTCATTATATAGATATATAAAAAAAATTAAATTGTCTACAATCGATTGATTTGTAACAATAATATGAACAAGTTATTAATATGTTCCACGTCATTGTAGGTAGTGTATGTAATGTAATACTGCCGGCACTACGTGGAGCGTGTGTAGTATGTTATACTACAGGTGACTACTGACTGGCGCGGCGCGGCGCGGCGGGTAGTTACATACTCGTAGGAAGTCGACCGTGAAACTCTTTGTTACACCTCTGTTACAATGGACACGGTTTTCTTATAATAACATTACCCATACCAACAATAAACTATATTAAATATAACTCAGCTATTATAAATATACGGACGAGTATGGGTTTTATATATGTATATATGAAAGGTGGCAACCGGGCAGATGGAAGGTAGTTACCGTCGCCCACAGACATCCTCAACATAGGAGATGTTGAGGATGCGTTGTCAATCTTGATTTTTTAGGAATAAGAGGATTTGGAAGGAATAATGAAAAGGTAGGAAAGAGTGGGGAAAGGAAAAGGGCAACCGGCTCTCTCATTCATCGGATGAAATGCAATCATTTAAGGCTACTACGCCGATTTGCTGAGAAAGGGTGGTACTTTCCGGTGAACTAGTTCATGTTTCAGATGTAACTGACCACAGCTAAGCTCTACCACCCACATGTGCAGCTATCAGGAGTCAGGACACCTTCGATAGTTCTAATAGATTATAGTCTTCAAACTACCTCTCATATTTTTTCTGTATTCGGAATTAAAAGTGCTCTTATATCTTCAGTATATAGATTTAAAACTACCAAAGTTTTTTCATTAGTTTGAGAGTCACAACTTCAGCCATTAACTATAAAATTTTTAATATAAGCCATTAATATTAATCCAAAAAATTGTACTTAGAAAGTTTTTATACACTGTCATGTTAGTACTTTTTGTATTTAATTACATGTATTGGAATTTGAATATAATTTAAAAAGTTAATTATAATTATCAACTATAATATACAGCTATATAATAGGACTAATACTAATTAATTAATTAATATTTCAGTTGTTAGTTCCAAGGAGTTTCTTGGCTCTTCTTTGGTAACTGGTAGTTCCCCGTACGGTTATTTAGTCAAAGTTATATTTGGATCGATATTTATCCAATTTAGATTTTAAAGTTTCATATGGAAGTGAATAAAATTAAGTCTTCAATATTTAGTCCATCTTTCGCATGTTGCATAACATGCCGTCACGACTGTAAGTTGTAACCGCGGAGAAGGTATAACGGTAAATTCGCCTACAAAACCATTTTGTTTATAATAATTAATACTAATAAACAATCAAGAAATCGTTTTAATATCTTAAAACTATGCTTTGTTTATATAATGTGTGATTTAACATCGCGTTTCTAATAATAAAATCACTATCTATGCACAGTAGTCCAAACTCTAGATAAAAACTTAGATTACACTGATCTCCTAGGTTCTTAATAGATTGAAGACTAAATGAGACTGAAACAGAGATTGAGCAGCAGTTAACGTGCTTGTTCAAATGATTTATAACTAGATCTTAGCCGGAGGGAACATGGAACATAGTACTGTTCTCTTGTTCAAGACCTTGGAGACCAATATCTCTGAACATAAAGTGATTATTCACTGCTGATTATTTTATCTATTACATACATTTTTCTATATTTTGATCTACTCTCATAAGTTGTGTTGAAGTAATTATTGGTTAAACTTCTTTGAACTTAAAAAAACTTTTTGGGGAGCAATCTTACATTGTTTCAATTGATTATAAAATATTTAAACATATAATGATTATCTTAAAATTGTAAATAATTATAATTTCAACAAAACACCGAAGGTTTAAACGTTTTCAATGAATGCCATAAACCCATAAACCGCCCGTATGTACCTAGTGTGACGACACAACCTTATAGTAAAGCCTAGTATTGTCTTCAGAATCTTCCTTACGTACTCAACATCTTTTAAACATATCCTATAGTAATTCATGCATTTTTCTCGACTTTATGTCCAGCTCTGTCTAATTTTCTTCTGAGAACAATATTTTATATTTGGGGAATTTTAAGTACTTCCAATACTTTGAATTTAATAACTATAAAATTCTTTGTGATATGTATTAAAATTTTATTATTAACAAATGTAAAGTGAAGGAAACTTCTGTAGATTGTTTGAAATATTTAGAAAACAAATCCTTTAAAACTGTTCCGATTCTTCAAATTTAATCTGGTTTCACTCGTGCTTATGAACAATTTTTTGTTTTGAAAGAATCTACTATTATTGTTAGGTTCAAATTTTAAACAATAATGTTAGCAGTGACAATGTCCAAACTTAAGATGTCTACTCTTGGCGTATACCGTCTCTTCAATACAGACCTTTTCATTGCCTCATTTTAATGACACATAAGCGATCTTTTAAGCTTATATTAAATTAACTTTTATATTAAAAGAATATATTAATATTATTTTATATTAATATTTATTACTCTCCATCACAGCGTGTCATAAATAACAATTACGAGATGTGAAATATTGATAAAATAACTTTAACATTAAAAAATACCATTTATTAATTTTAATTGATAAAATGTTATTTTATATAATATTTCTAACGTTTATAAAATTACTTATTTTAAAGTCGAAATATTGGTTCGTTCACAATGGGGTCAAAACTTTGGCGTTACACCTCCAGCTACTTTGTATTATACAATTTTAATTATTACATAATATGATGTAACTGAAATGAGACATTATGAAATATTAATTTTTAAACTAAGTATATATTTAAGTGTAATTTCAATATAATATCGTCTACAATTTACTTCCTTACCTATTGCATGTCGAACATACACCTAGTCGCGGAGTGGGGTAAAGTCAAAATCGCTTGGAAGAGCAGACGTAGATGTCAAGTGATTGTATCAGCTAATGTGTAGTATATTTTACATCATTAGTGTTTCGTGTTATAAACTTGCTATATATGGCTGATTGTTAGTAATTTAAATAAAAATTATGATCAGTTTTTAACGCTCGTCTTGTGTCACAATTATGATGCTTATGTATGTTTTTTGTATTCTAAAACAGTTATGATTATTAAAGTGTTCAGTTGAACCTTCTATTGTTTACTGTTTTTATATTATAATAGCCAATTTTCAAATCATTAGTCAATATATTATAAATTTTAATCTAAAAAGTCCCGAAGTGTCAGCTGAATCCTAAGATTAATAAAAGTGTTTAGACTTGCATCACATTTTTTCTATGTATGTACACGTAAGCCAGCATTTATGAGATATTTTCTTCTTAACATTTTATTTTCCCATACTCTGAAATATATTTAAAAAACAAGTTTACTATAAAAAAAATAATTATCATTAAACGAATATAGACATGCCACATTACAACTGCAATAACTATTTCAATTCAATTAGATTTTTACGATAAAATAACTACATAACATTATTATGTTAATAAATTGATTGGTATGTGCTGTGAGTAAAATGAGGTAAAGTTTATCTACCACATTGATATTTAATGTATATATTTAATTAAAATAATTATCAATTTTTTTTTATTCTTGATTGTCTTACTCCTTACTTAATGAACAGACGAAAATACACAATGTTATTATTATGTAATAATTATTTCAACTACATAATTAATTTTAATTTTTAATTATTTTGTTTATGAATGAACACATAATGTGCAATTGTGTATATATTTTTTGACATAACTTAATTTTAATTTTAATCATGTCTTGAATAACAATTGTTCATTATTATGACTTTTATGTGGTATAATAATTTTCTTTATATTGTTTCAGTGGAAATCACGATGGTGTGTGATGAGGAAGCTGTCTCCTGTAGCAGGTACGTCGAAAACCTTTTGTTACTTTTACAAGTCATCGTTGATCCCAAGTCCTATACTATAGATTCTTATAATTTTAATCTGGATAGTGAAGTTTTAAATATGCGGAAATTTTGTTAAATATTGTGTAGTGTATAATATATGAAGTCTCCGAGGTACAGGTAGTGTATGAGGTTTAGTCTAGACGTATAAAAACTTTGCTTGGCACGACATCCTCTATTAGGGCCACAGTAAGCAGTTCATCACAATTGTATTATAAATAAATAAATGCTATCTAAGTCTGCTTACATAAAACGCCTAACAAATAAATGTTTTACGAGTCTTTCAAAATTTTATTGTAAATAACTTCATTATACAGACAAACCTCCTGTTTTATTAGGACTGAGCATACTTTAAAACATCAAGCAAACAAAGCCGCAACATGTCATTAGTGAATTCGGACATATTGAACGAAAATAAACAAAGCGTGGAATTACCGATAATACTGGCTTAATCACGTGATTTGTCGCATCAGAGCCGACTCGTTTATTATATATCTTATGTTGTGGTGTTAAAGTCCGTTTTTCCATTTGATTTATAATCCACCCTCACTTATCTGAGATTAATTAAACGAAGGGTTCCGTAAGTTTGTGATAAGCCCTGGACCCTAATCTTACTTTAAGTGCAATAAAAGCTATATTTATAGCTCCAGAGCATTCTGTTATAACGGTAGCAACAGACTACCTTCGAAAAATACAAACACAAAAAATATATTGAACATAATTGTTAAGATCGCGTGTAATAGCAAGGAATGTTCAAAGCATATTGACTGTCTCATGAATAACGGAATCCAGTTCTCACGGTTCCTTTTAGTGTGACGATGTTCAAGGCCGACCAGTCTGTACTAGGAAGATCTCAGTATCTTTATGTTCATTAATATATTACTAGTTCTATTAAAATACACTCACGATTGTATGATTGTTTTGTTGCCAGCTGTTTTAATGATCGATTCACTACTCTTAATTAATTTTCATACTTGTCTTCTGTAGTCGAAGAGCGTTCTTAGCTTCTATTATTCAATTTCTTTACAAAGTTAAGCGAGTAACTTTAAATCTTCCCAGACGATTGCCTATACATATTAATAGGTATTTATCAGTACTTAGATAATAAATAGTCATATAGAAACAGAAGCTTTGAAGAATTATAAGAATAATCACAAAACAGTCTACTCAAATTACAACCATACATTATGTAATTAATTTAAAGTTTCACCAAAGGATTATACAATATTACAATTAACTTTATAATTGAAATGAAAGCTGTACAAAAATGTTAAATATTAAACCGATACTTGAGTTACTGAGCAATACGTTGATAACATTTACAAAACCGGTCCACAGACACGTAAGATATGCTAAACTCGTATTATTATAGGAATTTTTAATTAAGATGTCCCGCTCGTATGGGGCATTCATTCATACTAAATGTTCTCAATTGGACTTATAAAAACTGGCTGCTTGTCATTCTGTCCATTCATGCACGTAGAATTAATTGTATTGATACCTGTACGAGTCTGAAACAGATGTAAAGCATTCTACATATATATATATATATATATATATATAGTAGATGGGTACTTCTAATGTAATGAGTGTCGTTATGTTCGTGTATTAAAAGACAGTGATCGCCGGGACACAGAGGTTAGTTAATACAGTCATACCTGTTTGTAGGGTTGACTAAAACAGTACCAGTAAACTTTTATTGGTTTCAAAGTGACTTCTCGATAATTATTGTGAAAAGTTGTAATATAATAAAACGGTGAAGGAATTTTATACTTTTAAGTAACCGTTATGCCATGGGAATATACAAGAAAAATATGTAACTTATAAAACATGATAACTCCATCGTACGAAGGTTGAAATTTTAATCTTAAAAGAAAACAGGTTCAAAAATATTTTATTATAAAATAAATATCACATTTAAAATGCTTCAGTAGAGATTAATTTTAATTTATTTTAGTAATAAGGCACATATTTTCTTTTACATCCGTCTTAATTTATATCTGTGTAATGTTTTTATTCAACTTCTTCATATTTATATTATCAGCATCATGTCTTCTGTCCCTTTATAATCATGTAATGAAAACAAAAAGCAGATATTGATCAGTGTACGAATATTAACATCAAAACAAAATCCACTTCTATCATCATACAGAAACCATTTATTTGATACACTCATTTTTTTACTTAGAAATATATATTTTTAACAATAAAATTATTCAATTTTTAGTAACATATTCGGTTGTCACATCTGTCCAGCATCCCACGGCAAACATTGCAATAGAATATCAGTTATAAAATTAAGAAAAATACCAATACAAAAATATCAAAAGAAAATTCGTTCGTGAAATATTAAAATAGACGATATCTTTATATTGAAAGTCGACTTCAAATTAAAAGAACAGTTCAAGATCTATTCAAATACAAACAAAGAGCTCTCAAACAGACGTTCTTTAGTAGATTCGTTCAGACACAGACAGACAGATGATCACGACACCGTGAGAACTAAAAGAGAGAAGACCATCTCTATTATGAATGTTTGTCTTGTAATGTGTAACTCATTATATCTCATAAATTACAGCCTGATAGAGAGTTCTGGACTCTAGAGACTAAAATAAAAATCTACAGTACATTTTTATTTTAACCCAACTAAACGAAAATCAATGAAACAATAAAGGCATGTTAATTTGATACAACTGACGGCTTTCAGAACGCGAACGGAACGTGCTGTATGTATTGATAACAATACGGTGCGTGATTATAACATTTATTGTGAACATAGCCTCATAGAAATGTATTAAATACTTATAAATATTATTAGTCTCTTTAATGTTAAAAATAATTTCTTCAAAATGTCTCAGTCATTGTAATAACAATCCTCGACATTTCATTAATACTATATTTCGTATATATAAACTATCAGACGGTCTCACAATAGTATTTTTAATGCCGTGTGTACGTGTGTACCGGTGTCGCCTCTATAAATAAGTGAATCTGCTTTCCCGAGAAGCCAAGGTGACATCAGCGAGAGGGAATCCGAATCTATTTTAAAAGTAACTATAAATCTGCCAATAAGTCGTTTGTTTTCTATGATTGTTCACTGTCCTTATACTGTGACTCATTATTTATTATTACGTACATATTTATATTTATATATAATGTATAATATATATAAATAAATAACTTAATAAGACTTTATTTTTACAATCGTATTGAAAATGGTAGAGAATCTTTGGTATATAACATGCAATATTTGTTTTTTAATGCTTACTACTGCAATTATACTATAGTTATTGTCTCAGAAATATAAACTTTAATATATAATCATAGAAATATTAGTTTAAATATATTTTGACACACCCTGGGCGAATAATGAATACGAGACTTCATTTTCATTAACATATCTTTAATAATGTGTACACTGAATTTATTATTAAATAATATCACTACTGTAGATGATCATCTCAAAAACTGAACTTTACCGTCTACGTAATACGGTGTACAAAATAATATATATTAACTCAAGCGATTCTAGTTCTAAATATAATGTTATAAGGGTTATAATCATTTAGTATTATTAATGCTGAATCAGTTTTGATCAGTGAACATCATAGTTGTAGTGATGCAGACATCGCTCCGCCCTAGTTGTTACAGTTCTGTACTGTCATTGTTGTTGCTAACGTCTTTATTAACATTTATATTTTTATATTTAGATATGTATTTTATATAATTTAAACATATTTTGTAACTCACTCACTCACTCACTCATTACTATCACGTATTGTATATTTTCATAGCATCCAATCAATCAATTGAATACTAAGTCGTCTTGAACGTTTTCGATGACTAAAATTGCGATAATTTTCTATTTCATTTAAAACCATTTCTTCTCATTCATTAACATCCATTCTACCTCACCATCATTCTTCCCATCTATTCGTAAAATTTATGTTGATAGTCGTGGTGGCCTAGTGGTTGAAGTCCCGGGTCTCATGCACGAGGGTGCGGGTTCAAACCTGGCAAGTACCAATGTGATTTCTCCGAGTCATATGTACTTTCTAAGAGTATTTAGACTCCACTGACAGACGGCGAAGAGAATATCGTGAGGAAACCTGGACTTATAATTTCAAAATTATAACTTTGAGATCAACAATCCTTCTTGCGCGGTGATTAATCCATGTGAGAAGAGGCCTTTGCTAAGCAGTGGGCTCTGATAGGCTGATGATGATGATGATAAAGTTTCGTCTGTCTATTCGTCTTCGTCTTCCGATATAACTCATCAACATTAAAATGTATATTTCTTATCTGTTTCAAAGTAATCACATCAAATATATATATCCATACAGTTCCTCATCAAGACGTTAGTATCTGTTAGTGATTAAATTGATTCTCAAGTGATATCTGACCCGTCAACTTAGCGAACTCCCGGACAACTTTAACTTTATCGACTTCCTAAGTGCTCGCGAATTTATTATTATTAATTTAATAATTTTAATTCAACATAATTTATGAAACTCGTTCGTGTTATTACTTATTTTTAATATATTTCAAACGACTGTAAACTTTAATTGTTAGTCGTAAGGTTTTATTTAGTTTATTCGTTATAATGATGGGAAATTTTAATACAAAATGTGTATTTAAATGATATCGCGTTACGTTTGTAACACAACACTGTGGACGTCTGTTTTAAATGAAGCTGTTTTGCTCCGTCTGTCTGTATGTGTGCGTGCAGCTCATGAAATTATATATATATACATACATATGTGTGTGTGTGTGAGAGAGAGAGTGAGTGTATGTTACCTGAAAACGTGTAACTATATTTAATAATTATTCTATATACATATAAAGGTAAAGTTAAAATGTTAACTTTTAATTAATACCCATCAATATTCATCTAGCGTCAGACTTCCCAAGTTAGCTCAAAGGGATGTTACAAGGCTAACTACAAGCTAAAGTTTAAACTACTGCAACGGAAACTGTGTCTTAATATATTATTAATAAGACTTGTTATCGTATCTATATATCTTTAATATATCACGCGTTGTCTGAACTAACTTCATAGATGTTGTCAACACAAAAAATATATTTTTTTACATAGAAATTTAATATATATCTCCATTCTTCATTTTCTTCCTGGCAACCTTCCAGCTTTAGCCAGGGTCTGCCTATAATATATATAAAGTTAATAGTAATTAACTTATCAATGTATTAACACTCACTAAAGAATAACACATCATAATTTTCATGTACCTGCTCATGATAGTTGAGTAGGTGAAGTGACAGGAATGCAATATTCCGTGTATACAGTTCGTGTCTAATAATATTTAATTATATATTTTCTTATTAAAATGTCAATGTAACTCTAAACTCAACATTCATCATCAGCCTATCAGAGCTCACTGCTGAGAGAGCCACTTCTCACTCAACATTATAGGGATACAACTGTAAACATATATATAAATAATTGTATGAACAGCAAGACAATATTATTTTTTCTTATATCTTTAACATTTGTCTTTTTACTAAAATAATGTAATATCAAAATTTGTAGAAACAAATATATCTGTAACCGCGTCTTCAGTGATCCATTCTAAAATGTTTTAAGTTTACAAATATAACAAAATGCGGACGAAGTCGCGGTTGTAGCTAGTATTAAATATAAAATTGTTTAATTTTTCATTGATTACAAATTTTCTGTATGTAGTAATTATATGTTAATAGTTAAAAGTATATAAATTAAATTGAGCAAACATAAAATGTAATCTGGACTTTATAACGTGAAGAATGACCAGCTCGAGCTCTGCAAGCAGCTGCTGTCAACACCTGCTAAGGAACAGGTCTTAACAGATTGTCATCTCCGTGCATTGAGGACATTACACTCAATACTTGATTATTTTTAATACAAAAAAACTATTATAATATCAAATTTATCGTTGCACGTATAATGAAGATTTTTGTTATTTAATAATTTTATTAAGTCCTTGTTGTTCGATCCTGGCAAGTACCAATGTGATTTTTCCGAGTTGTATGTACTTTCTAAGAGTATTTAGACATCACTGATTAATGCATTCCCAAAGAGGGTTGATGTCAGGCAGGCGGCCGGTTTAAAAACAAAACTATTCACAACATGTAAGGCAGACTCTGGCTAAAGCTGGGAAATGGGAAGGTAGAAGAAGAAGATTAAGTCTTCGTAGTAAGTTAAAGAATTCAGAGTAATAAACGAAATATTATTATAAATATTACATGATTAAATAAAGAGGTAAATTTTTAATTAAACATCATAATACAGCATCTCTTTGATTGTGAGATGAATCTTTAACAACAACTGTCTGTTCTGTTCTTATTGTTGATATATTAAAAATATATTACTGACACTAGGTATATATTCATACTAGAAGACCCGGCGAACTTCGTGTCGCCCTATGATCAAGAAATAACTGTTACGTTTTTTTTAATAAATATATTTAGGTTATACCTTAGCCTCAGAAACACGTGGTGGTTATG